>OX388328.1:378081-425851 GCA_947579605.1 Athripsodes cinereus
TAGGCAGTTATATTAAATGACTAGGCAGTTATATTAAATGACTAGGCAGTCATTATATTAAATGACTAGTCAGTTGTATAAAATGACTAGGCAGTTATTTTTTCTAAAATAAAAATTTTATTTCCAAAAATATTACATTCTTAAATTACATAAAAAAAAAACATAATAGAATATAATGCCCCACTAGATCGAAATCTGTTCTGGGGCAATACTAAAAAAAAAATACTAAAAAAATATTATTACAATTTAACAACACAATAACTATAAAATTATCAAAAGAATAATAAAATAATAAAGAATTTAAAATATAAGAAATAAGAAAATTTAATAATTAAGAAAAAACAACACAAATTAAAATATGACGACATATACTTGTTCATTACATTAAGGATTTATTTTAAAATATGGATGAGATCCTTTTCACACAACTCTCTGCCCCTGTCCATCAACCACCTCGTGAGTAATTCATTTAGGTTATTGTTATTTGGTAATAGTAAGTCAAGTATGTCTGGGATTATTTTATTGTATATTCGTGGTGCTAAGTGGATAAAGTTTTGTTTCTGGTATTTATTGCATGTACATAATTAGGTAGGTATTTTTCCGGGTCTTTGTGCAGCTTTTTAACAATTGTTTTGATATACAACTGGCGTATATCCAAAACACCGAACTCAGAAAACAATAGGTTCGTCGAGTATCTGCATGGTTTCCGGGATATGACTTTGAGTAATGCTTTTTTGGGTTTTAAAATAGGGTAAATAATAATAATAAAGACAATTTATATTTGGCGCCGTTTAATGATCCGTGACCATCTCAAGGGCGCCATGACTTTTCTTGAAAAGCAGTGTTTTCAGCTTACTCCTGAACGTTACAGTGGGCTGATTCCTTCTTAAATCCGCTGGTAATCGATTCCATGCAGTTGGCCCCGCAACGCTAAAGCTCTTCTCTGCGAATTTGGAAGTGTTTGCCCTGTTGGGCTCCACAAGCTTGTTTACAGCGGTGGAAGCTGATCGCAGTGGTCGCCTCAGAGTTTCGTCGAGGGGACATAGCTCAGCGAGGCATAGAGGTGCTGTGCCGTTCAAGGCTTTGTGGATAGTGAGGCACAGCTTGAACTCTACTCTCTCTGGGACTCTAAGCCAGTGTAGCTCCTTAAGTAGTGGTGTGATGTAGCAGCGCTTGTTCTCTCTATAGATGGTCCTGGCAGCAGCATTAAAGGCCATTTGGAGACGATTCAGAAGGATCTGGGGCAGTCCTGTACATACGATGTTACAATAGTCTAGACGGGAGACGACTAGACTCTTAACCGCGTCTACAGATAAGTGTCTTGGTACTTGGTACAGTTGGCGAAAATGAAAGAAAGCTGTGCTCACTGTCCTTGACACTTGAGCCTCCATAGAGAGTGCTCCATCCAGTAGGACGCCGAGAACAGATATGGTACGCGATGGTGTTATATCAGTGCCGGAGACAGAGATTGGTTTGGTGTCTAAGAGATGTTGCCGTCCAGGAGAGGCGACCCACATAAATTCCGTCTTAGTTGGATTCAATTTAAGACGTCTCTGGGCCATTAAGTTCGAGAGTTTTGCCACACACTGGACAGTGGTAGCTACCAAGTTGTCTCTTTGATCCAGACTACAGAAGCCTACGAGGACACGATCGTCAGCGTATGCATAGTTTCGCAGGCCACACTCTTCCAGCAGGCGGTCAATGCATCCTATGTATAATATGAAAAGTACTGGACCCAGAACTGATCCTTGTGGAACTCCTTGAGTTACGATTTCTTCACCAGTTGAGCCAGATTCGACTTTTACAGACCACCTTCTATTGGTCAGGTAGGAGAGTAGCCATTCTAAGACGGTGCCGTTAAGATTGTATTCGATCTCCAGACATTGAAGGAGCATTTCATGTTCTACAGTATCGAAGGTTCTTTGACGCCTATAGACTCTTTCAAGCTTGCGGACTTTGGCCTTTTCAGCTCTACACTCAGAGTTGAACCACAGCTGTCAAGGGTTATGAACTCTGACAGTTTTTGATGTAAATGGTGCAAGTTCATTCAAGATGTCATGAAGCGTAGAGTTATACTGTTCTACAAGGTTATCTATGTCGTCGTTGGCATGAATGACATCAGAACATAATACCGAGCTCTGCAAGCGAGTTCGGAATGCATCAGGACAAAGATCTTGCCATTGTCTTGAGGTGACAGTTGTATAGAGAGGCGGTGGAATAGTGAAATGGAACCCTGAGATAAGAAGTCGATGGTCCGAGAGTCCCACATCAAGGACTGCGGTTGATGACGGAACAAAGTCCGTGCGTGTGATCAGTAAGTCGAAGATTCCTCCGGCATCGTGGGTAGAAGATGTAATATTCTGTCGGACAAACATTTACGTTTGTTTTAGCCATACCACCCCACCCAGCTATTCCATAATAATAAGATAATTTATTAGGCGCTGTTTAATGCTCCGTGACCATCTCAACAGTGCCGTGGCTTTTTAGTTGAGTTGGAAGCATCTTCTAGGTCAAACATGTAACGCTGCTGCCACTGCAGAGGACGGTCGGGACTTTGGGCAAACTCATCCCACATAGAACTCCATTCATTCACAGACACCTCTCCATCTTTATTGGTATCAGTTCTTTGCCTCAGGACATCCCATATCTTGGTCATGGTGTCGTGCGTCTCTACGTTCTTAGGATGACTCTGGGGCCATCCACGACGAGTGCAGATTTTCTCAATAGCTAACTCGAAGTCCTTCTTTTCGAGCGTTCCACTATGGTTGACATCAAAGAAAACGTTGGACACATAGAGAAGCTTCTTCTTACGGAGATATGAGATAGGCATCGTGGTAAATTGGAATCGTGAGACAAAGCAGTATTTTTGTCTCTTTCACCCGCTGTGTTGTTGCGAGTAGTCGGTGCTGTTATCCTTTTCTGTAACACTACTGGACATACACTGATCAATACACGCTGGCACTTGTGAGACAACAAAGTGATTCCCGGAAGGGGTCGATTTTTTTTAACACGTGTTTTGTCAATAGAAGCGGGAATGTAACACAAAATGATGACTTGTTAAAGTTTTGAAGAGACAATCAACATAAGACAGTATGGATTATCCTAAAGCAAAGTATAACGATTTTAATAAGTTCAAATCAAATATTTCTCTTAGATTTCTGAATATGAACATTAGCTGCCTAGTTTTTTTAGAGAGGTTTGATATGTGCTCTTTCCATGTAAGACAATCATCAATGATGACTCCCAAGTATTTGTATTGCGAGGTTTTTGTAAGTTTAGTGCATGAACATGATAAGCCTTGGTTTTGACAATCGTGAATTGGGATGTGAAAGCCGTTTGATTCCTTTTGAAATCTTTTGTTAATAGCGAACGTCATGTATTTAGTCTTGTCGACGTTTAGAGTCAGTAGGTTACAGTCAAGCCAATGTTTTACTACATTTAGCTCTCTTTCGGCTTTTTCAGTGAGTCTTACCCTGGGAATCCGAAGTTCGTTCCTAGCCCTCGTTGGATAGTGATGTTTTTCTCTATTATATGTCAAATTCTGTCCCAAGTAATGGGGTGTTGCGCTTGTTATGTTAAGCGCAATCTTGTTTTGTGAAGGTTTGTATTAGTAATAAGTATAGAAGGTTTAGAATTTAATTATTTATTCACTGTTGGTTTACAATTAATAATTAACACATGATATTTGTTCACTCACGATATATGTACACTCTATATTCGATACATGTTAGTCCGATATGTGACTATGATGTTAATGTCGACGACCGGATTTGGACTTGACTTATACATGGCGAATGGACCGCAATTCTATAGCGGTTGACTTACTGGTGTCTACTACAGATGTTAGCGTAGCAATGGTATTTTAGTAAGTGACTTTTCCTTCGTCTGGTATTCCTATTTATATGCTAAAGTGTGGGATCTGCTCTCTCAGCAGAATGCCATATGTTCTCGTGTCCCACGCTGTGTTAACCATATAAGGAAATGTCTGAGTGTCTGATGTTCGGCCTCTCTTTGTGTTGTATAATTGCTGACGAATGAAATGTGTGTGAACTTGTCGGTGTTATTATTTATAAAGTCGGTTTCTATTGATTAAGTATTTTGCTGACAAAACACTTAATATGGGAATCTATGATTGATCCAATTCACATAAAAATATAAATATGGGGATACACTTGTATTCCCATAGGGGCATCATGCATTTAACAATTTTATGAATAAAAATGAAAGTGTTTAGATAAATCCTTTGTTTAATAGTCAGAAAGTTTAGTGTTTTTAAAATGTACCCTAGTTTTGTGAATTTATTAACCCCTAAAATAGCCCGCATTGCTTTGTTAACTATTATTTGAATCTCCTTTAAATCGGTTTCGTTATTTAAAAATAAAATGCTTGAACAGTAATTTACATGAGGTAATATTATTGAATTAAAAATTAACTTTCTGGTGTCTGGTTTTATCTTCTTTTTAATTCTTAAAAAAAAGCCTACTTTCTTGCTTATTTTCTTTGTAATGGCCTTAAGGTTTGATTTGAAGCTAAGCTTTTGATCTATGACTACCCCCAAGTATTTAATTTCCTGAACAAAATTAATTGTGTCTCCATTTATGTTTAAATTTAGAACACTATTTTCCCCTCTTTGGCCCATTATCATACATTTAGTCTTTGACGTATTTAATTTTAGTTTATTTTTATTAAACCAGTCCGCTACTATATTTAGCTCCGCTTGTATTGTGTACAAACCCTCATTTACACTTTGGCTAACTATATAAATAAGTGTGTCGTCAGCAAATAATTTGATTTCACATTTTTTTAGATAAAGGACTATGTCATTCATATATAAAATAAATAACAAGGGACCTAAGACTGAACCTTGTGGCACTCCCAGCGATACCTCTAGTTCTTCTGATCTGAAATCTTCATACTTTGTTTGCTGCTTCCTTTCTTTCAGATAGTCTTCAAACCATTTACCCTCTATTCCTTCAATACTGAAACTTTTCAACTTCATGATTAATCTCGCTCTGTCAATCGTTTCGTGTGAGAGAGTGAGCAAAGTCGTAATTCGCGGTGTGATTGTACCGTAGTGTGTTTTGTAATTCGATCCCTGGCTCGTGCCATATAATATTTATGTGTGTATGTTTTGATTTTAAATAACCATGAATAGGTTGTAAAAATTATTGACGATATATTTGTTTGTAAAGGGACAATGGGTATGTAATGTGTATAATATATGTAAATAATTATGAAGTATATTCGAAGATGTATGAAAACATGTGTTTGTTTGTAAAAAAGGAACGATGAGAGTATATGTGTATATGCAAAAGATTATAAAATATATAATGTAAAATAAACGTGATTGAATGAAAATAAGAGTAAATAAATATGACAATGAGTTGTGACGTAATTTAACGTCCGAGTGTTACGTTGGGTTGGATTTTGTTACCTCTGTTGACTGACTGTTTTGATGTAATGTATTATTCTATAATTAAAAAAAAAATAAAAATGTAAAAAATGCCATATTACCCCAACTGTTGGGGAATATGGCCACAGTTAAATATTAAACATTACACTTCTCACACAATATATCAGATGACGTGCAAATTTCATGCAACCATTTCTCGCAACGCACACATTTGATCCAGTCGCATTTCGGGCCATTTTTATCACCAAATCTTCCACTACATTCTACGCATGTCTCTTCATCATCGTTTTCATCAGCAGAACTTGATGCTAAACTAAAAATTTCATTGCCATTGTCGGAATCTGAGGAAGTTGAATGCCTCTTCTTTTGTCTCTTTTTTTTGGAGCAAGTTTTTGTTTAGCATTTTCCCTCTCCAGTTTTCTTTTGACTGCATCGAGTCGTTTTTCTTTATTTTTTCGTTTTTCGGAAATGACCTCAGGTGACGTCAAAACTTCAGCGTGTTGCTTTTTCCTTGAGTAACCAGAAGGACCAGCAATTGATGGAATCGGAGCTAAATCTTCAAAACTGGATTGACGAGGTGACATTAATAATACAGTTGGGAGTGTGGACGATGGGACTGGAGAACAAATAGAGGATATTACAGGATTTAAAGGTAAGGGAGCGGAGGTTGAAGTGGTGTCATAGGAGACTAAAATTTGAATATCACTAGGATTTATAGAAGGAACATAGTTTCTGTCGCAAGGCATTAAGAATGCATAATCTGGAATGATAGTTGGGTCAAATGGATGTATTCCACATGCCTTAAACCCAGAAACTCCATTTTGAACAGTAGCTGCTATAGACCAACAATTATTCAGAAGTCCGGCAAATTGAAGCCTGGATATTTTCCTTCCTGGGTTATTTCTCATCCATGTATGACATACATTCTCCCAGTTAGCCTTCAGTGACTTGAAAAAACATCTATCCAATGGCTGAAGATAATGTGTAGTATGACTCGGAAGACAGAATAAAATGATGTCATTTGCTGCAATGAAGTCCAACACATCAGGATCTGAACAGTGAGATGCATGCCCATCTACAATCAGAATTACTTTTCCAGGATCTTTGCGTGGAACAAATATAAGTTCGAGCCATTTTTTGAACAGTTCCGACGTTATATACGCTGACTTCTGATTCATTAATACTACTCCTCCAGGTGGCAAACCATCTTCAAATTCGGGCTTCTTATTTTTCCCCTTGAATATGCAAAGAGGTGGCAAAAAGTGTCCTTCTGCATTTACACAACTAACTACTGTCACTGTCTCCCCCTTTTCTCCACTCGTAACTGAACACACAGACTTGGCACCTCTGGTTGCCAGAACTTTTCCGGGATTATTATTCAACTGTATGCCCGTTTCATCCATATTATAAATATTTCTTGGATGTGAAAAAAAATCATTTTCCTGAAAAATTTCTTCAAGTTTTCTGAAGTAGGCATTACACTCTTCTTTGCACATCCCCTTTACTCTTGCTATAGAGACACCTTGAGCCTGGCGTATGGATAGCTCAGGATGTCTCTTCATGAATAATGTTAACCAGTCATAGCCAGCCATTTCTTTTTGCTGGTTAAAAGAATGTTGCAAATTATTCTTAACAGCAAATTTGTAGGCCAATATTTGTATATCCCGAGCAACGGGAGGATATCCGAAGCTTTCTAACTGCTGGACATATTTCACCAATTTATCTTCGTTTTCATCTCCTAGTGTAGGTTTCCTACCAAGAGATTTTTTTTGTAGATCTTTCATTCTACGAAGTATTGTACGTACAGGAATATTATACCTTCTTGAAATTTCTCTATAACTTCCCACTTTTTCACGAATATCGTGAACCGCAGCATGCAAATCCTCTTCCTTCCATTGTCCTCTTATATTCTTAGAAATATAGTTACGCGGCATCGTACTAAAAAATAAGAATTAATAGAATAATAAATCTAAAAAAAATATACAGCTAATATAACTTGATGCGGGGTAATATGCCGCATGCGGCATATTGCCCCGTCGACCGTGTGGCATATTACACCAAAAAGACTAGATAATAATATTCAACACGAACAAAAAAGTACAAACAATATGGCGGTGTTTAGTATCAAAATGTTTTACCGAGAGGTTGTTGAATCGATGAATATTAACATAATCACTATACTTTTTCACTATATTGTAATTCATACTAATCAATATTGAACACATAAAATTTTTAGCAATAGTAGTTAAGAGCTTACCTCAGTTATTCCTTTTTTTTGTTGTTTTTGTTATAAAATAGTAACACAAGAACCGCCCTTATCCACACTGTGTCATTAACTAACTGGAACAAGTGACCACTAGTGACATCTAGTTCAAAAATGATAAATTAATCCACATTTCATACTAGTGCGGCATATTACCCGACGCGGCATATTCCCCCGCTTTACCTTATAATATAATATTATATGGTAAATAAATAATGTATATATGGCAAAACAACGTTTGCCGTGTCAGCTAGTAAGAATAAAATATTTCACTTACCATTCAAGAAAGCCACGTCGGCGAGAAAGAGCGACAGACAGGACGTATAGTTCACTAATCAGGAAACCATTAGACTGCCAAGAGTATGAGGAAACACCGTAATCAGAGGTAGGGTAACCCAGAGCAGCCTAAAAAGTAATATGCACAATGACTTGAATCAAAAATGTATGGTGAAAATTAAACTATAGTTTCTTACAGGCACAGCGTGGAGAATATATTAAATGACATTATAAACACACGCGTAAATACCAAATGATATTATAGACACAAGCGTAAATATACTATTTAAAAGAAAATTTCGAGTATTTAGCGAGCCATGGCCTACCATTGCGATCCAATAACGAGCGTCTTCTGGCAATTCCTACACACAGTACCAATTATTTCTCGAAATCATTCTCAGTTTATGGTGCTCGTTGTTGGAACAATCTTCCTTCTTCGCATAGAGTTTCACAATCACTCAATGTTTTTAAATCTTGTGTTAAGGAAAAAATGCTATCTTCTAACTCAGTATCCGTTCCCTAGCCCCCCTCCCCTCCTCTAATCCATAATCCCCCCTCATGTTGAGTGTGTGTCAAATATTATTTTAAATTTTCTTTTTTTTTCTTTTGTTGTGTGTTGGTTTTTTATATGTTTTTTTTTTTTTGAGTAAATTAGTTTTAACTAGTTTTATGTCAATGTGTCGTGGTTAGATGGAAGAAATCACTTTATAGTGATAATCTCGCCACTGCACATCGTCCTAGTTTTTAAATTTTTTATATTATTTTGTTAACACTGTAATGTAATGATGATGTGCAAGAAGAATAAATAAATAAATAAATAAATAAATGATATAATAAACACTAGCGTAAATACATATACCAAATGATATTATTAAACACACGAGTAAATATACTAAATGATATTATAAACACACGATTAAATATACCAAATTATATAATGAACACAAGCGTAAATACATATACCAAATGATATAATAAACACAAGCGTAAATATACCAAATGATATTATGAATCACACGCGTGAAATTTTATTATGATAGTAGTAAACTAATCTACAATGCTTTTGTGGTTCCTCGAATAGTTTATGGCATGGCTCTGTGGTCACAGTGCAGTTCGCAACTCCGCGGAATAGTCCAAAGACTGATGAATAAAGCAATAAAAGTTATATTTAATTTGGGTCGATTCACAAGAACCACTGAGCTGTATAAACTAACTAACATGCTAAATTTGGAAGATCTAATTTTCATGGAAAAGGCAAAGATGATGTAGGGTGATGTCGTGTACCTGTGGACACAAATTTTTTTTTTTTTTTTGTATGCGGATTTGTAATATTTTTTTACTTTTTACATATTGTGATGAAATGAATATATACAAGATTGTAAATATTATTTTCATATACCTTGATGGAATGTTGTAGTAGGTTATTAATAAAGGGATGGAACTTAGTTTGATTTCAAGTGGATGACAAGCTATCTATGTAGGAGACAGAGGCAGGTATATTTCGGTGTGTGTCAGGAAGAGATGGATGTAGTTTTTTTTTGTTGCTTTGGGTCGACATTTTCAGGGTCTGAAGACAGAGTACATATTACTCTTGGCAGTTTAGTTTTGAACCTAGAGGGAGGTGGGACTGAATCATATTAATATCTGTGTTTGAATTCGACATCTTTTAATATTTTTATTTACCCACCTTCGTAGTAATTAAAACATTATATTTTAGTGATATTTCCACATTTGGGAATATATGAAGATCATCATAAATTACTTTTAATAAACATTTTAAAATCCGTTATCCTGCCCGCTGACTAAGATAAGATTTTTAATATTATTAATTTATTTATATCTAGGTGCTATGATACTTTCTGGATGTCTGTTGTCTACAAGGCAATATTTGTACTCAAGGATTTATTATTTTACAGATTTTGGAAACAAAGGAATTATGTGTTATATATGCCTATTTTCAGTATATTTGTATGTATGTATGTACTTGTTACCGATTTTATATAGCGCCGTCCGACACACCTACAACTAGACCGATGGCAGTGGCGTACCGATCTACCCTATATTATATTTTTATTTAATTTATTTTACCATCACGAAAGATTATGCAGTTTGAAGAGAAGTTGTCTGTTGAGCAGGATATTATTTGATTATTAATTTAATTACATATTTTATCATCGAATGTCATTTGTATTCTACGAACTTACTGGATTTTTCTACTTATTCAACATGCTGTAGTTGCTGCGATATCATGGAAGGAACAAATTTGACATTTTGCATGACACTAATCATAAGTAATATTTATGTATTTATTGGTCTTAATATATTTTTATTTGACTTACATGATTCCTAAATTCTCCTCACCATAAATATGTAGTCTTTTATAGCTAAATCTTGTCGAGATTACTTTATGGATATGGATCCTTTCTGCCTATCGACGCTTGACTAGCTACCTTGTGTCTATAGTGTGGGACTGATCTATTCGTAACCACATATTTATCATTATTATTATACAATTATGCACGAGACGTATTATGTGCTTTGTAGAATTATATATTATATACTAACAATTTCAGTCCTTACCCTGCTTCGAAATGTAGGTGTACCGTTGGCAAGCCCTGCTCCCATCTCTTCAATTCAGCTTTCGAGACAAGGGTCAATGCGGGTCTTGCCCCGTTTCTCGCCAGGGTCCTAGACAAAGCTTCTTAACATATATTTATAATTATCCTTATTATATATAGCTGCATGTTCTAGTGAGAATACATATTATATATTATTTTATATATCCGGGTGTAGTTTAGTGCACACGGACTCAAAAAGCGGCATGGGAAGGTTTGAGACGAGAAGGGGCGTAGGCGGCGCTCCTTTAGCATGGACACAGCATGCTTTCCATGCACTAACATAGTAGTTATAGTCTCCGAAAATGATGTCATAGCAATTGTGTTGAAATTTAATTAATATTTAAAAATAATGTGTTTGGGTGCGCCACTGTCCTTTTTCGACGCATCGAATTAGTAGGTACATTGTAGAACCCACATGCATTGGCTATAGATACTGTACTATGAAATGGTTATCTTATGTAGGGACATCGATCGGCAACCAGTTACCATTCTACATTCTCGTGATGATATTAAATAATTATTTGAATTTCATTTTATGATAATTTGTATGTTATATTTTGTTATGTTTTATTATGCACTATTTTTACTATGTTATTTTACAGTATCTCAAGGAAAGTGATCTGACGTCAAAATTGATATCAGAGTTAATATGTATTAAAATTCATGTTGAAATTGTTTTAATGAATATGTGATATTTGTTGTTCTTTTGATTATCGAAAATGTGTATTTTAGGTGATTTAATATTGCGTTTTAAAAATACACAACGTAGGTAAAATTATCGTCAAAACACAACGTACTGGGTCCAAATCTACGAAAATAGTTAATAGATAAATCTAGACGATCACGAAAGGCCAAAATTCGTTAATTAATTTAATTAGGAATGCGATATTTCGAACGTATATTTGCAACAATGCGAAAATTCATACAATTCTTAGCTAGTCGGATAGGGTTGTCAATTTGTGTTTGGGAACCAATTTTTACAGTAGGTATAGTTTAGAAGCTAGGATGTTGCAAATTCGGAGCATAGAATTGGTCTAAAGTAGGTAGGATCATCTCAATATGTATAAATGTTAAATGCATTGTATGGGAGACAAGTTATCTAAATTATATTTGAGATTTCCATAAAAATTGATTACGAAAAAAAAGTGCAATTTTGTCCACAGGTACACTCCTTGGATGTATCTGTGGACAGTATGTACTGTACCTATGGACACCTATTGTACCTATGGACGGGTGTAAAAAATATGCTTTATTTACTCATTTATGAACATTTTTTATTGAAACATCATATATATTAGAAGTAAACATTAGATCAAAGCAAATAATAGTTACTAAAAAGGAACGTTTTATTGTAAATTTTCGCGAGCTCTGGTCAGTAATTCCACAGAATCAACTCTGTCGTCAGAGTCCTCCGAAATTTTGCAACACTTTTCACATATGAAGCCTTCTTCATTTTCGCTGTCGTCTTCGGGGAGAATGTCTTTGTGTCGTTTTGAAATGCACTTAAAATGGAAAAAATTATTGCACAGCTGACATAACAAAACTTTTGTTTTGTTTTCGTAACGTTTACACACTGTGCACTTTACAAAAGACAAATCGGTAATAACATTGATTTTCTTTTCTGACAAAATAGTACTTTTAGGAATAGCTGGATTTATTTTTTTTGTTTTACTTGTACAAGGAGCTGGGACCTTATTCTTTGCCAATTTACTTTTATTCTCCAATCTCTTTAAGTTATCATTTTCTATCTCTTTCTTTTCAGGCGTATCCGTCAAAATTCGTGTTTTACCTAGTTTTCTGCCTCTTGACGATGCTTTTCTAGGTGAAGCTTTTGGAAAAGGTCGAATCACTTCTGGCGTAATTTCAAAATTGATTTGAGGAATTATATTTTCTGATGAATTTGTTTTTTCTGCCACAACTTCAATATTCATTTGAGGAATTATATTTTCTGACTCATTTATTCTTTCCGTATTCGATATATGTAGGTCGATCAGTTACGTAAGAGGACATAAAGTCTACTTCTGTGAATTTATTTGCATTAAATGGAACAATACCTGTTACTTTAAAACCGTTTATAATATTTTTGGGGGAAAATGCTTCATGAAATGAATTTCCAACTATTTCTCCAACATCATAAATAGTTATAGGTTTTCCTGGATTATTAATCATCCAGTTTCCAGCAGCGCGATCGTAATATTTTTTAAAGGGACCAAATACTGTATGGTCCAACGGCTGCATTTTATGCGATGTGTGAGGGTGCAGCGTTAACAATATAATATTGTTCTCTTTCGCCATATCAATAATATTCACAGAAATATGCGATTCATGATTATCCATGATTAACAGTACAGCAGCCCTACTCCCGACACAATCTAAATACGATCTAATCTTGTTTGCATCTTAAAATGGCGAATTCGTACTTTTGAACACGATCTAAATCTTAACTTTTAGACCGATCTACTTTGATGTCTTAAAAATTCGTTAAGATCTTAAAATTTGTATGAAATCGGTACTCTTGACACAACATTGCCAAGGTCAAATCTTAATAGACGTCTTAAACGCAATCTAACAACTGTCAAAACATAAGATTGCTATGGAGGTACATTTTAGCAATCTAAAAGTATTTTTCCACCTTTTAAACTTTATGTGCGACGCAAGTTTGTTTATTTTTTAGAATAATATTTATTTTAGTGTATTTCCAATACTTTTTTTTTATCTTGCTGTGTTTTTTACGCAAATAAAATTTGGTGTTGTTTGTTAGTTTTGTCGGAGTCGTTTGTTTTGAAGTGTAGTTGTGAAACTAGTTTTAAATCGAATAATACATTGTGGAATTATGTCGTGAACAGTGAATGTGTTGTTTATTTGACCACTGTCCTATATTCTCATTCATTGGAGATATACAAGGCCTCCATCCTGTAACAGGCGACGCAAAGAACATGGTTTCGGACCCTCGAGATTCTAGTCTAGCGGGCTATAAGAAGATGAGTGAAAAATATTATTTCAAAACTACATTATTGTTCTACAATGACTCAACTGGATTGGCCATAACATCAGGCACCCTCATCACCTTCGAGGAGGGCAAGACCAAAGGCAGAAATGCTAAATTCCGACCAAGAGACACCTATATGGATCAAATGATGATATGAACTGTGGTACGTACGTAGAATTAAAGGTTAATTTCTATAATAGGTTATCCAGTAGTACCCATTAGGAAAAGATATAAATTGATGATCATAGTTGTATTTTTTATTATTATTGTCGTTCACTGTATACCATTACAAGATATGGAAATAATGTATTATTTGTGTAACACAAGCAAAAAGTATTTAGAATTTCTTCTCCATTCCTCCCTATTTTATGCTAGTCAACATTTAAGAAAGGGACTCCCACCATTTACCCCTGGATGTTTCAGGAACATCAGTTCTCATATCATCCAATTTCTGCTAGCCTCTTTTTACTACTACACCGTTATAGCATATCTCACAACTGGGATGGCAAGCAGACCAGCTGCATGTAATAAACTTCCAAGGTGTCCTCTTCATGTCAACAAAAATTTTAAACATTCAGGATGGATGGGACATTGGTCTCTTTAATTCGGTGAATTTCTGCTATACATGAACTTTTAAAAAAATAAATACTACATATCTACATAAAAATAATTCGAAATTATGGAGTATTTATGTGTTCACGCCAGACACACATTTTCCTAAAGTTTTGTTGGCATGAAGAGGACGCCTTGGAAGTTTATTACACGCAGCTGGTCTGCTGGCCACCCCAATTGTGAGATATGCTATAATGGTGTAGTAGTGGTAGTAGTGAAGATGCTAGCAGAATTTGGATGATATTAGAACTGATGTTCTTGAAACATCCAGGGGTAAATGGTGGGAGTCCTTTTCTTAAATGTAGACTAGCATAAAATAGGGAGAAATGGAGAAGAAATTACAAATACTTTTTACTTGTGTTACACAAATTTCACATTATTTTCCCTTATTAAATAATGTTTCGTTTACAGGTTATATTTGGATATTATTTAGCTCTTGGAATCCTTCTCAACTGTCCAGATAGCCTTTAATGCTGCTGCTGGAACCATTTACAGAGAGAATAAGCGCTGACACATCACACCATTGCTTAAGGAGCTACGTTGGCTGAGAATCCCAAAGAGAGTAGAGTTCAAACTGTGCCTCACGGTTCATAAAGCCTTGAGCGGCGCAGCACATCTATACCTCACTGAGCTCTGTCCCATCGACGAAACTCTATAAGGCGACCACAGCGCTCATCTTCCACCACAACAAACTTGTAGAACCCAACAGGGCAAACACTTCCAAATTTGCAGAGAGGAGCTTCAGTGTCACGGGGGCCAACTGCCTGGAAATGATTACCTTCAGCTTTCATGCCGTGATTTCCAATTACTAGTATTTTTTAAAGAATTAACAATAATGTCAGAATTTACAAAAATTTCTTTGTTAATATTACGTCACATTCTCTTTCACTTCTAATAATTTTTAAAATGAAACAAAATATATAATTATTCCACTATTAACTTTATTTATTCTTGCGAACCAGCTTTCAAGAACTTCCGCTCTGATCGTCAGGCAAAACCAAAATGAACCTTCATTACAAGTTAGGTATGTGACAAATAGAAAACAATAGATTAAAATAATAGCATCGTCTGACCGTCCACAGCAGCTCAAAATTATAATAATATGGTTGAAGATACACGATAATAACTCAATTCAAAAATTATTAATATGAACTTCCACCAAGAACCGTCGGTCGATAAATTAAACTTTACTCTTTCTCTACCCCATTTGGGATATAACGTGATGGTATATTTGTTGTCATCACTTGAAATGTTTATATTTTATTTATTTGTACATTGATTACAAGCAAATTTATCTAAAAATAAATTTAAATCAATATACAGAGGGTATAGTTCTTCCAGCTAACCCAAAATTATTTATTATATTTAACTCTGTGCTGCGTACATTCTGTGTATGTTGTAATTACAGTGTGTATTCTATTATAAATATATTCATTTTTCTTCATTTCAAACATGCTATATCACATCACAGCTTTTATTATATTACATAGCTTTTTTGATTTGATGTCTTTGTAGCATTTCAGATGTAGTCTTGATTGGTTCATGTGTCATAACATATTCAAAAAGGAACATGTGAATTCATAAATATTTTGACATTACCAGATTAAACTGCTCATAATGACATCATAACCATTTTATAAAGTGATTTTTAGTATCAAATATTAAAATTCAATGCTTAAAGAATAATATCATATGTCAATAAAAAGTCCAAACTACAATTTTAATGCCTTAATGAACAGTTTTAAAAGAGTATGCCTAAATACAAATGTGTGCACATGTTTCTTTTTGAATATGCAACACGATATAATATTCTTATTGTGTATTGAACAAAAACTGTATGACTAATACAATAAAATATATGTTAACTGAATATTATTTATTTATTTGAAATAAATAGACATTATGTTTTGAAATTACAATGTTTTTTCCCTTAAATTACATCCTTGTCAAATATATTCCTATAAAACTGAGAAACTTTAAATATATCAAGTATTTATTATTGGTAGAAAGTAAAAAAGTAACTCTTTTAATACGCACTGTTTTTAATTCAATGAGTAGATAATTTTTTCAAATCTTGTATTCACAATGTGTCACAACTCTTAAATGGAGATGGGTGGGACACATAGCTAGAAGCCCAGATGACAAATGCCTAAAGTCTCTTACATCTTGGATACCAGGAGTAAAGGAAGACCCCTTAATGAGGTGGAAGGATAATATTACTCGAAAAACTGAGGTCAACAGGATTCAGACGCCGCAGGATCGAATGGCGTGGAAGGAAACGGAGGAGGCCTTCGTCCAGGAGTGGGCTGAGAAGAAGTTGTGCTTCCAGGCTTGTATTATAATAAAATTTTGGAATAAGTAGATGAATGTGTATATTTGGGTAGTCTATTTACGTGAGATGAATGATATGATATTGAAAGAAAAAAATTTGGAAAACTAACAGAAATATTTCTTTTGTAGCTGAAAGATTGGTGCACTCGGTTAACTTAGTGCCAACACTAATGTATGCAAGTGTGACTTGGACTCAGCTGAAGGAGAATTAAAATGGTATAAATGCACTTGAAGTGAAGTCATTGAGAAGAATGTGTGGTGAAAGTCTGAGGGACAGATTGTGTAATAGTGTGATCCTTGAAAATTGTTAAATGAAATCTGGGTAGTAACAATAATGAAGGTGAACAAACTATGGCAGTTGTGAATGTGGGAAGGATGAATGAGGACAGAATAATAAAAAAAAAACATATGGTTGAGGTATAATGCTCAGAAACGTGGCCGTCCAAGGATTAAATTAGAAAACAAATGTTTTTTTCCGCTATATTGATTTTTCACATCGATCAGATTGACAATGTCCTTGAAAGACAAAAGATGTCTCTATAAGAATCAATATTGGGAAAAAAACATTTGTTTTAGTTTAAAAATAATATAGTGTTTGAAAGAGTGCAATAAAGCAATTTGCGAAATAAAGTTTGGTGATGAATGTTTGGAGCAAGTAAGCGAGTATGTACATTTGAGAAGTTTGTTTGCAAGGGATGGAAGATGCTTTAGGGACATTGAAAGAAGGAAATTGTGGAATCTTAGAAGTATTTGTTTGGCAAGGTTGTTAAAAACAAAACATTTTTTGTCAAAACATGTCAATTTATTTAAAAAAAAAATATTTTCAACAGCCGGGAAAGATTTTAGAAATGAGTTTTCCATACAACAAAATTTTATTATTCAAAGCAAACAAGAAATATATTGTTTTTTTAAGAAGATATAACAAAAATGAGAATCAAATTTATTAATTAGATTAGAGAATTAGGCAATACAAAAATAATAAATAAACAAAATATAATGTCGTGGTTAGATGGAAGTAATCACTTTATAGTGATAATCTCGCCACTGCATATCGTCCTAGATTTTTTAAATTTCATATTGTTTTGTTTACACTGTTATATAATATGATGTGCAAAAAGAATAAATAAATAGTAAGTTTCAGTGAGACGTCTGATTTTGTTTGTCAGGACTTAAGCTCGTATTCTAAAACAATACTTACGCATAGCGACCGCCAACGCTATTTTAAGTAAATATCTATCGCTATGCGAAGTAAACCATATTCTAAAACAACACTTAGCTGTGCAGTCCACACACTGCTCGTGATTAGTCAATTCGCAATCGTTGATTAATCACTACTGAATGGATTTTGCGAGTCTTTCACAGGGCGACGAAATAAATATCGAGGTCTATCAATCATTACGTTCAGGCGCTCATCAAATTTGTCTTCACTTTCATAATGAGACATAATTTTTTATTATAAATAGAGTAAAATATACTAAATAATTTTAACTAACAAAACTAATATTATAACAAAACAACGTGTTGATAATAACAGCAGCTACACTATGCATATCATCATTGCATATTCAAAAAGAGATGTGAGCACATTTTTATTTGGGTATGATGCTGCGCGCCGGTGCACCCGGCAGAGACCTGTAATTTACGTAATACTGGAGAGACGACGGTCCTGGCTGGAACATGTTCTGAGAATGCCCAATGATAGTTTCCAAAAAGAGCGCTGTTCTAATCCAATCCAATGCTAGAGCATAAAATATGAACTTAGATGCCCGATTTTTCTAATTATCTTCAATATGTTTATCGGGGTGCCCACTTTTTAAAATCCGCTTAACATTGTGATTGTCTGTTAACACAAATATTCATAGTTTGCTTTACATCCAAGCATGTAACAAATTCGGGGCATCTGAAAATATAATATTACTTATTGTACATAATTATAAAAAAAACTACTTATTTAAGTGAAAAAGTATTCCTCCAACCTAGATAGGTGTATTCATAACCTATGAATTAAATTTCAATAATTTAACACATATTGAGTAAACTATTACAAAAAAGTCTCAATTTAATTGTGTGTTGAGACTTAAATATTATTTTGGATAATATTAAAAATGGATAAAACACATGCTTCGATGGGCATGTCGAATAGCCAAAACATTCAACATTAATGGCTTACATATGGTTTGCTTTGTCACACAAACTGTTGTTGAGATAATTCCACCATATAATGTTATAAATATAACTTATAAAGTATTATTTTCAATTGCTAACGCGTTCATAGAATAATAAATATACCAAAATAACATATAATTATACTAAAGTACACAAACGAACATGACAGTAACGAGCTAACGAAAGAAGAGCTGTCAGTGGTAGAATTCATAGACAAAAATCATGTCAGTGCAAAGGTATTTTAAAATATTATTTATAAGTTAATTGCACTGTTATACATCAATATATAGTATAAATTTCATTTCTTTTTATCAAAAAATTATTTTAGGTTTATAAAAAATTTTGAAATACGGTGATATCACGTGAATTTTAAGAATTAATAATTTAGTTGTCGTCCTTGTTAGGTTGGTACCCATAGATAACGGCGTTAGGAAATACATCTCTAAATTAAGACGTCTTAAAGATAAGATTAGATTCAGTTCAAGACTAGATTGTGTCGGGAGTGCCATCTACTAGTCTTGATCTAATCTTGATCTTAAGATCGAATCTAATCTTAATTGAATTCAAGAGTAGCCCTGCAGGTCGATCTTTGGTTGGCTTTGCGTGTTGACAAAAATGTGCCAAAAACTGTCGAAACAAAGCTTCTGTAGACCATCCACTTTGATTTGCGGCACCTATAGTTCCTGGTGGAGCCCCTTTGCACATATTGTCTTTATAAAATACTCGAGGAAATATCAACATTGGTGGAACATAATTCCCAATACCGTTGATGCATGCAATCATGGTAATATTGGAGCCACGTTCTCCCGATGTGTGTTTTCCTAAATTTTTTATATATTTAGGAGCCATTACTTTGCCCGGTCTATGCACTGTTGACATCCCAGTTTCATCTACATTGTAAATGTTTTCGGGAAGAAATTTATACCTATCTAAGCACATTTTTAAGTTTTCAAAAAACTTATTAACATTGTGAATGTTGAAGCCAGTGGCTCTCGCCAAACTGGTTGCTTCTGGTTTACGCAAACTTAAAACCGGAAATCTTTTTCTAAATCCGACAAGCCACTCTTTCCCAGCTGCTTTATTTTCATGCCAGGACTCGGGAAGCTGTTTGTTTTTGGCAATACCAAACTGATAGGCCAGCGACTTGGTCTGCAAAATATCTAAGCCCATATGAAGGTAAGCAGCCTTTTCTAAATACTCCATTAATATGTAGCTTTTCTTCTTCATCCGTAAATAATCTTTTTACATCATTTTTCAATATGGTTACATTCTCTGTATCTAAGTTTACGCCAATGGTCAATTTTAAATATTTAAAAATTGTAGACTTCGGTATACCGAATTCAGCTGCCACGTTTCTTACACTTCTGCCTTTTTTAACTTCCTTGACAGCATTTGTGATGTCCTCTGAACAAAGTTTTCTCCTCACAACACCAGTTTTACTTCGAGGCACTAAAAAAACAAGTTATAATTTAGTTGGTATTGCGAGTATTTTTCTGGTGTTAAATAAATAAAATAATTAAAAATCTATTACTAAAACTTAAGCTAAAACTAAACAAGCCATGTAAAAGAAGGAATTAATAGTTTAGACGTGTACCTATGGACAGTCCACAGGTACACGACACTAGTTGTCCATAGGTACAAATTTCGACACCATAACCTCAAAGTGAACTTGTGTAAAAAATATACACTTAAATCAATCAAAAACTATAAAAAAACAATACTCACTTGTTGCTAATAAGTTTTGAATGTAATTTATCAACTTATAGTATATATTTATGGCGAAAAAAATCACTTAAACTGGATGCAATAATTTACTTTTTGGAGCGCAAAAAAATATCGTCGTACAACGTTCACAGTATTTGACAGAATAACAATGGCGCTAATTAGTAATGCCAGATATGAAAATAGTAACACTTCTATGGTAGTTTGGTATTGCCAATTTCTATAACTTGGTCAATATTTAACGTGTCCACAGGTACACGCGTCCATAGGTACACGACATCACCCTACAGAGTGAAGCATGGAATGATTAAATCGAACATGAATTTGACCTATAACAACAATACTCACAGTAGATTCACTAGAACGAGAGAGCACATAAGATGTGACACGCCGCGTACTAATCGAGAAAGGATTTCTCTACTCTACTTCAAGATTATACAATTCATTACCAAACCACATTAAGGAAGCTAATAGCCTTGGACTTTTTAATAAAAAACTGAGGAAGCAACTTATTGAAGAGAGGGAGTAATAAATTGTGATTGTGTTTGTAATTTTGATACCTATATTATCAAATAAAATAAAATAAATATTTATTATTTTGTTTTGTGTTTGTTTTGTGTGTAACACAAAACAAAATAATAAATATTTATTTTATTTTATTTGATAATTTAAAATGAAGTGTTACAAAGTAAATGCCGATACAATTAATGAAATTGATACCTATAGTTTAGAATAAATATTTGTCTTGTGTCGCCTTATACCAGCAATGCTATTGCTGCTTGGGGATTTCAATTTTTTTATTGTTAAATTTAATATAATGTGTTCAATTACTCACTATAATTATATTTACTTTTAATAAATTCTTTAATCTAATCTTTAAAAAAAAAAGAAAAAGAAAAGGAAAAAAAAAATACTCATGGTAGGTAGATGAGTTCTGCATGATTTGGTTTTCATCTGTGATTTCATAAATTTCTCTTATCCTTCTTTCTACCGTTTATAGAGCGTGGTTATTTTTTGTTCTTGCCAATATCTTGCATGTCATTTTTTCTGATAGGTTAATTTATTATAAAAAAAACTGGTCATGTTGAAAATCCGCAAACTTTGTTGATTAAATATTGATGTAATGTGGTTGGGTCACGTGCTCCGTATGCCAGAAGACAGACTACTACTCAGATCTTTGGAGGCTGTGGGAGAGGGCAGAAGACCGTTGGACCGGCTAGAAGAAGCTGGCAAGGGCAGGTGTCGAACATGTGTGTTGAAAGACTTGATTTGGAGTGATCAGAGGTCCTGGAAACAGCGGTGAACAGGGATTTCTGAAGGAGATACCTAGGCACAATGGGCCCCCGACCCAAATAGGACAAGGGGAAGAAGATGTATGTATGTATTGTGTTATTTTGTTAAATGCGTTACATTACTTTATATTTTTCTGGATAAATAAATAAAAAAAGGATATCGTCTTCTGCCTCGACTTAACCTCAAAAGAATGTCCATCCATCTATTCCCTCTCGCAGCTATATGACGCACCTAGGTCTTGAGAGTGAGATATGACACAGAAGGATGTCACAATAGATCTATTATGGTCGCGGTGACGCAAGGGATGCAGGGTGAAAAAAAAATACCCTCTCGCAGTATGTTGGGTGAGAGAAATTCGCGTGCAAGTTGCAGAAACTGGAGGAATCGACTATGTAAGGATAGATCTTTATGGTGTTTCATTCTCTCTGACTACTTCACTTGGGACGTGGCGTTAGGGCATAGGTAGATAAATATATACCTACATATATATTAAAAATTATATGAACTGTTCACATTCAGTATTAATTACACACATTGTCAACATAATATCACACATTATTTTGGTTAGCTGGAAGATATTGCCTCCAAGTACCAATGGCTCATGATTTTTTTTTTGATCAATAAAGTGTTTATAATTATATTTGTTATGTCATATATACAGTTACTCAGAATTTTCTCCCGGTATTTTAAATCACACGGGCACATGTGCCAAGTGTAACCTGTTTCTGTGTCAGTTTCATTAATATTTTGTGTCAGTTCCTAAATTTATCTGTAAAATAAATTAATGTAAATTTCATCCGTTTTTGTTTCAGTTCGTTAAGTTTCACCCGTTTAGTCAGTTTGTTAAGTTTCATCCGTTTAGTCAGTTCCTTAAGTTTCACCCGTTTAGTCAGTTCCTTAAGTTTCACCCGTTTAGTCAGTTCCTTAAGTTTCACCCGTTAAGTCAGTTCCTAAAGTTTCACCCGTTTAGTCAGTTCCTTAAGTTTCACCCGTTAAGTCAGTTCCTTAAGTTTCACCCGTTTAGTCAGTTCCTTAAGTTTCACCCGTTTAGTCAGTTCCTTAAGTTTCACCCGTTTAGGGCCGCGATATCCAAAACGTTAACCAAGCAGTTAACTTGTTGTCAAGAGTAAACCATAAGTTAACTCAAGAAATGGTGATATCCAATGTTGGTTACGGAGATAACAAGTGGTTATTTATAACCACCCAATTTTCATGAGTTAACTATCGAATCCACGAGTTAACTTTGAGAGTGAATATTTTTTTCTTCTGTAGATGGTGCTTTATATATGTCATCAATTTGACAGTTACATAGTTTGTCATTTTGGTTTGAGAATATTGTGTTATAATAATATAATATATTGATCAAAACTGGATAATTATCTTCATAATAATGTTGATACATCATCCGATGAACAATATTATTGAAATAACATTATGACCAGATATAGCGGTGTGCCAGTGTTGGTGGATGGATGTGAAGATCCTGATGTTCAGAAGGTATGTACTGGTCCAACGTTATATGTCGATCGTCGTGCAGGGTAGTATATATATATATATATAGTAAATTTACATTATTAGGTTCGTGTGCAATGGGGAGCTGGTATGCGAAAGGAATTTACTTAACATATTATTCGCTTAGTCGGTGAGATAAAGTCTCACGACATGTTATCGGCACTTTTGATAACATTGTTCCTGTTGTCGGTATGTGCTTGTGTTATTTGCTGAGAGGTCAAAACTGATTATTTCTCAATGGTATGTGTGAACTTCTGTTGATAAGAAATGCTTACGATGTAAGCGTCGCTTTTGATGTTGTTTTTGCTGAGTTCAACAGCGATAAGCAAATCTTGTGATATTGTTTTATCTCTGACTTTGGTTCGACATTTCGATGACCTTATCGCTTTGTCTTGTGCAAAAACGAGTACCTGTTACACTTTCAAAACATGAGCAACACGTTAAAATTCAAAATGGCGGCTCCAAACAACCAGTGAAGTGTCAAATAACTTCCCTAGTGTTGCCACTCGTACGACAAAAGTGCGTAAAAATTAAATTTCAACCGATTTGTACTAAGGTATTGCCATATGTGAATACTGTTTACATCACTACAGAAAGTTAACTTCTGGTTAAGTAACCATTGTAAATTATTTTTACGATATCACCAAACGCCGAACATGAACAAGTTAACTCATACCAGTTGATTACTTAACTACTGGTTAACTTCTATTTGGATATCGCGGCCCTTAGTCAGTTCGTTAAGTTTCACCTGTTTTGTCAGTTCTTTATGTTTCGTCTATTTGTAAAAATGTATACGAACAAGAGTTATTATTACTATTATTAATGTAAAGAAAACCACCTACCTACTCATAGGAGTGATTTCCTTTAGTTTATTTATTTGAATTTAGAATTTTTGTTTTGACAGTTGGTAAAGTAATTTTGTTTGTAATTTTGTGTTAGTTCTAAAAGACCTGAAATAAAGACTCTAAATGTTGTTTTTTTGATATTATTTCAGGTAATTGTTTTATTATTGTTTATTTTATGTTTATTATTATTTAGTTTCTTTAGTTTAAATAATGTTTTTAATAAATTTTTGATATTATTTCAGAAAAACACAGATTGCTTTATTTCAAGTTTAAACTCTATTATAAAACAACATTTAGTGTCAGAAAATGGAAAAGTTAAAATTTACATTTCAAGTAAAATCAACAATAGACGGAAAGTCTAACTATATTGCCATAACCTCAATTACCAGACAAGATAACAGAGTTTTCCTAATTCCGGAGGAATATCAAGCAGTATCACAGTATCACAAAGATATTCAAACCTCTAAAGTTTTCAATACAGTGAGAAATACATTGAAGAGAAGACATCAAAGCAGAAGTGTATGGATAAAAATGACTGAAGCTCTACTACAAATGTACTGTGATGAGGATGAAAATATGATTTTCCAGGAACAATTACTTGAGGAGATTACTCAAGAACAGTCGACAATTGGCAGTAAAACAAGTTTGGAAGACCCTCTGGTGAAAATTTTGGAAAAATTAATTGATAGTCAACAGAAAAAAGAAAAACAAAGTGTTAAGAAGTTGGCAGAGAGATTTGTGATAGAAAAATTTGATGGGGAAAAGTATAAGTGCTTATAACTGGATGGAAACATTTGAAAAAGAGTGTGCAAGATTTGACATAGTAAAAGAAGAAGAAAAAATAGAAATTTTCCGATTATTTCTTGAAAAATCCTGCGCTAATTGGTACTCTTCAATGATGATCAAGCATGGTTTACAATCCGAATGGTCCGAATGGAAATCAAACTTTTTGCAGACCTATGCTAATAAAGGTTGGACTACAAGCAAATTTGCTTTGTTTTTTAAGTATCAATCAGGATCTTTATTAGAATATGCTATTAAAAAAGAAAAACTTCTATTGGAAATAAGAAAAACAATAGATCAAGGGACTTTAATTGATATAATTGCTGCCGGCTTACCAGATTTCATAACGGATAGAATCAACAAAGAGGAAATTGTACAAACAAAAGACTTATTTAATGAACTTGGCAAGTTAGAACATTTAGTGGTGAAGAAAAAAAATATTAAAAAAAGAGATGATTCTAAGCAATTGAAAGAGAAGTGTAGTATTTGTGAAAGTCTACAAAAAGGTGTGCGCTATCACTCGGAAGATTCCTGTTGGTTCAAAACAAAAATAAACAGTGGAAAAGAAAGAAATAATAAAATAATAAAGCACATTAACAATTCTGAATTGGAATGTAAACTGCAGTGTGAAGACCAAAAAAACTAATAGTGCCGCCATTGATTAAATTAAAATTAGTATTGAATAAAAATGTTGAAGTATTTGGAATCTATGACTCGGGCTCCAATGTGTCATTGATAAATTCAAGGTTATTGAAGATAGACAATAAAGAATCAAGTTACTCTACCAATACTAATTTGAAAACAATTAATGGCGTTAAAAAGGCAACTGGCATTATAACACTCGATGTAACTATTTTTGATGTGGAGAAAAAAATGAATGTTTTTGTAATAGACAAAGAAAATTTCAATTACGATTTTTTTGATCGGATTAGATTGTATAAAAGAGTTTTTCTAAGTTCAAAATGAAAACTTAGAAATCTTTCAGAAAGTTCCTATACAAACAAGTGAGATAGTTTCTAAGGAAACAAATAAGTCAGATACTGAAATTTCTAAGGAAATAAAATCTGATAATTTAATAAACAAACCAGATACAAGAGATATACAAATGGTAAACTTGAAAACTATTAAAGGTGACAAGAATAAAGAAGATGTATTTCTACCCACTGAGGTATTACAAAGAGAAAACAAACAATTAAACCAATGTAAAATAAATTTCAATGAACATATTAACTCGGATTGTTTTGAAATGTTTGTAAACCATCTAGATTTATATGAAAAATCACAAATCGATAAGTTGATAGAAAAATACAAATCAGTCTTTGCAAAAGATAAATATGACATAGGTACTGTGCGAGATTATGAGGCTCATATTGATTTAATGGTGGATAAATACTGTTACAAACGTCCATATAGATGCACAGCTGAAGATAGAAAAGAAATAGAAGATCAAATATCACAACTATTAAAGAAGAATCTGATTGAGGAATCTTATAGCCCATTTGCTGCTCCAGTAACTCTGGCTTATAAAAAAGAAGATGACAAGAAAACAAGATTATGTATAGATTTCAGAGAATTGAATAAAATTGTCGTACCTCAATCACAACCATTTCCATTAATTGAGGATTTGATGGTGAAAACTGTAAACTGCAAATATTTTTCTACTTTTGATGTAAATTCAGCATTTTGGTCAATACCTTTGAAGATTGAAGATAGACACAAAACTGCATTTGTTACACAAGAAGGCCATTATCAATGGACGTGTCTTCCGTTTGGATTAAAGACTGCTCCAGCTATCTTCCAAAGAATATTGAGTAACATCATAAGGAAATACAAACTCTCTGATTTTGCAGTAAATTTTATAGACGATATTTTAATTTTTTCGAAAACTTTTCAAGAACATATACTACATCTAACAAGACTACTGGAGGCAATATTAGCAGAAGGTTTTAGACCAAAATTTTCCAAATGTACTTTTGCAAATAATTATGCCAAATATTTAGGTCACATAATACAAAATAATTCAGTAAGACCTCTGAAAGATTATTTAACCGCTGTGAAAAATTTTCCAATACCAGAAACAAGAAAAAATATACGTCAATTCTTAGGAAAAATTAATTTTCATCATAAATTTTTACCAAACAGCGCAATTATTCTGGACCCGTTACACAATTTATTACGAAAAGATGTGAAATTCATATGGTCCGAAAAATGCCAGAAATCATTTGAAAAAATAAAAGAATTGCTGTGTTCAGAGCCTATCCTGAATATTTTTGACCCTGAATTACCAATATACATTTACACGGATGCTAGTATCAAAGGAGTGGGAGCAGTGTTGAAACAAGAAGATAAAAACGAAAACAGTAAGCCGGTTGCTTATTTTTCAAAAAAATTAACTGAAGCACAAAAAAAGAAGAAGGCAATTTATCTAGAATGTCTGGCAATAAAAGAAGCTGTGAAATATTGGCAACACTGGCTAATGGGAAAAGAATTTATAGTGTACTCAGATCATAAACCATTAGAAAATATGAACATCAAGGCCAGAACTGATGAGGAATTAGGGGATTTGATGTATTATTTATCTCAATATAATTTTAAGATAAAATATAACCCAGGAAGATTAAATCAAGAAGCAGACTGTTTAAGCAGAAATCCAGTTCTAGAACCAAATGAAAATAATGACGATTTTATAAAAGTAGTAAATTTAGTAAACCTGCAAGATATAAAAAATGACCAATACATGAATATGGAACTACAAAATAGCAAATTTATATTGGAGAATGAATTTTACTACAAAATGTATAAAAAAAAGAAAAAAATCATACTATCAGAAGAATATAGTAAAGCACTTATAAAAGATGTCCATGATACCTACTGCCACATTGGCAGAACACAAATGGTAAATAAAATAACACCATTCTATACTGCAAAGAATATCATCACAAACATTAAACAAATTTGCGATGAGTGTGAAATTTGTATAAAAAACAAATCAAGGAGGAAATCAAAATATGGTTTAATGTCACATTTAGGACCAGCAACACGCCCATTTGAAATTATATCTATTGATAGCATAGGAGGCTTTGGAGGATCACGATCAACAAAAAAATATTTACATCTGCTGGTAGATCATTTCACGAGATACGCTTACATTCTCACATCAAAAAATCAAACCGCTAGTGATTTTATTAAACTAATAAAAAATGTGACACAAAACTACAATATTGATATGGTACTAACAGACCAATATCCTGGCATAAATTCAAAAGAATTTAAAGAATTTCTAAAAATGGAAAACATAAGAATAGTTTTCACTGCTGTGGATTCACCTTTTTCAAATGGGATCAATGAAAGGTTAAATCAAACCTTAGTATATAAAATAAGATGTAAAATAAATGAAAGTGATAGGAAAACAGCATGGACTACTGTTGCACAAAAATGTGTAGAAAAATATAATGAAACAGAACACACAGTTACCAAGTTTGCTCCAAAATACCTTTTGGAAGGCGAAAATGTTAATATTTTACCACTAGAATTAAAATCAAAATTTACAAAAGAAGATTTGAATAGAGACAGGAAACTAGCCCTTGAAAATACAATAAAATCTCACAATTATAATAAGAATATATTCGACTTGCATAGGGAAGAATACAAATTGGAAGTGGGAGACAGAGTTTACGTAGAAAATGGAAATCGACTTAATAGGAAGAAAATGGATGAATTAAAGATTGGACCATACAAAATTTTAATGAAAATTTCAAACTCAATCTATGAAGTTGATACCGGACACAAGAAAACAGAGTCAAATTTCTACCACATTACGAAACTTTTTCCAGTATTTGTTATTAAGTGAACAATTACGTACGTTGTCACTTGTAATTGTTTTTTTCTTGGAGGGGAGGTGTAAAGAAAACCACCTACCTACTCATAGGAGTGATTTCCTTTAGTTTATTTATTTGAATTTAGAATTTTTGTTTTGACAGTTGGTAAAGTAATTTTGTTTGTAATTTTGTGTTAGTTCTAAAAGACCTGAAATAAAGACTCTAAATGTTGTTTTTTTGATATTATTTCAGGTAATTGTTTTATTATTGTTTATTTTATGTTTATTATTATTTAGTTTCTTTAGTTTAAATAATGTTTTTAATAAATTTTTGATATTATTTCAGAAAAACACAGATTGCTTTATTTCAAGTTTAAACTCTATTATATTAATATGACAGAAAATTCTGCTGATGGATTTGATCCCTTTTGAAGATTACCTCCTAATATAATGATGTTGAAGATTCTCTATTAAAATAATAATACAAGATACGTTTTCACAAATCACTCGTTACGGGTGGATTGCCGGTAATAATAAAAAAAAAAAAAGGATACGTTTTGCACAGTACTGGAGATTGGCAATGTCCTCATAAGACGAAAGACGTCTCTCTCACCGATTAAACCGTTAGTAGAATAAAACGCTTGTTTTATTTATTTCGAAACTGTAGATCAGTTTGATCGGTTTTTCTGGGCTTCGACACGATAAATAAATAATAATAAAGCATAAAATTAAATCAAAAGAACACAAGCTCTCTGAGTTGTATCTCATGTAGCTTTACATTTTTTACATTTATTTACTTTTTTACATTTTATGCAGTTTTTACATTATTTACATTTTTATAAATATTTTAATATGTTTTAGCATTTAAAGTCTTCTTGTATCTTTTTAGTTAATGAACTACATCAATTTGATGTTAATTTGATTGGTAAGAAAGGGATCTTAATTGATTAGCTCATTGTTGTTTTTTAATGTTTGTACTTATTGTTTCAACTGTTTGATTCATACAAAATAAATAATAAAAATAATATGTCTTTGTGTAAGACTACATACATAATATATAATAAACTTTCAGATACAATTAAGTGTGATGATGTGTTGTTGGTCTTCGGGAAAATGGTGAAATCATATCTAGTTGATAAATCATTCCGCACAATAATCTAGCAAATGATAAATGAATGGAAATGTTTTGATTTTTTTTTTGAAATATATATATCTGGGTTTGTAATAAACCCAAATACAACCTTATACACCTTTCACTAAGCCAAAAGCTTGTGCTGTGAAAGGGGAGTTTGCTGGCACACGGGATCGAACTACGGACCCCTTGTTCCGAAGGCCGAGACTCTACCTCCAGGCTACCGGCGAACTCGTTTCATTGCTTCTTGTGGTATAATTAGGGTTGCCACCTTTTTCATTTGCAGTTAAAGTACATTGGTATTATAGGTAAGAAAAAAAGTACATAGTATCAAAATAAAGTACAATTTATTTTTCTTTATTATTATGTTAAAAAACATTTTTTTTATTGCTTTTTGCAGTTTGTATCGAATGAGTATCTTTATTTAACAATTGCACAGCATCTTTACTGTCTATATTAATTAAATCAAAGTTAATAAGTAATTCATATTCATCAAATTCAGAGACGCTTTGCACCAAACCAATCGATAAATTTCGTTTAACGAAGAAATATTCATGACTTAACTTTACGAAATTCCAAAGAAATCAAATCCTGCGAAATAAAGTATTTTCATGCACATTATTGTCCTTATAATAAAGTACAGAGTACGATTACCTGATACAACGTACAATACTTTATTATAAAGTACGGATGGCAACCCTAAGTATAATTTATTGTTGTTCTTTTTGTATAACTAATTGAATATTTAGCTTTGGAGATCCGCACTTTTTACATTCGCGCCTACAAAACAAAATACCGCGATTTAACTTTTTACTTAATTTAAATTGTTTTATTTTTTATATAGGTATATATGACAAACATTATATAAATATGTATGATGAGTCCAAGTGCCTGCATAATAAGGGTCTAAGGACAATTAAAATAAAATAAATTGTAGCGCTTACTATGAATGGGTAGTCACCGTCGATTGGTCCACTCTCAATTTGAGGATGAGATGCTGACTTTGTACGATTAGGACAGACCGAGTACTCCAAACATTCTGAAAGAGGATATTTTAATAGTAATGTTACGGATTCCTACATATCTTAAATTCGCCGAACGGGCCTTCTGCCAAGTGAGAAAAGGCAGCGAGTTGAGAGACACTCCGGCTGAGAAGCAACTATTTGAGATACTCTCTTTGGCTATTAGCCATAAGGCATGCTAAGACCGAGGTCTTGGAAAGAGTGGATAACAGAAACGGGAACTTGGTCTGTGACTCCAACTGTAGTTGAATCTAAGAGGTCTGCTGATCACTACCTTACCAGTATTGTTTCTGGCGATAGTGAAACAGTGTGTATTGACGGCACATTCTGGGCACTGCTAGATGGTCTGGTGCCCTTTGACTCAATGTCGAGGGGCACTCCGTTTCGTGCGGCGCTGCGTTTCCATTCGGATAAATAGGTGTTCACAACTCCTGAGATATCCAGGTGAAGGTGGGTTTCTCTTCAATTTTCCAATCTTACTACCACATTGCTCAAAAGTTGTCGGTATCACATTATTAAGCAATCTAGGCACGTTATATTCAAAGTTCTCTTACCGTATTTATTATTATAGGTATATACTGTATTATGTATGTTAGTGCTAGATATTACTATTGTTGGGCATTGTGTAATTGTATTTCATGCATCTGTGTATAATATTATTTCACTAAATAAATAAATATTTGAATTTTATAGTAGGTACACTTAAGGTATAATAGGTTCATACTCACTTCTAGCGCTGGGCCTAAGAGAGGTTTTCAACGGAGGTAATTGGTCCTCAAACACAATCGCATCGTCTGTAATAAGAAGCGTTGTTTTTTTTAAAGTACATATCTATGTATACATATTATTTAATCCATAAATAACCCAAAACTAATAATTTTAAAAATTCCGAAAGAAAAAAAAAATATAAATAGTTACAGAACTAAAAAACACATAACACTCACCACAAAATAAGGTAAAAAAATAACATACGTAAATGTAATAAGCGCAAAATTCAATGCGCCAAAAATAATAACAATGAATAACAAAAGTAAATAGTTAAAATTAAATAATTTTAATAAAAATAATACTAAAAATATCAGCAAAAAATAACAATAAAAGATCACTAATAAAATATATATAAACAAAAACAATGGTCATTAGGAAAGGGAAGTATAGGAGACTCATTCCAATATTCAACAAGATTATTTATCCGTTTAGGTGACAATCTCTTTATTCTTTCAACTCTTTTTAGTCTATCAGTACCACACAGTGGCGTAGCTAGGGGGAGGGGCAGGGGGGGACACATGTCCCCGGGCGCCACATCAGGGGGCGCCAAAATGAGCATTAAAACTTTTTTTTAATTTTATTTTAATAGTAACAAATGTATCTCAAACACGTTTGCAAGTTTGAATTTTGGTGCTCCACAAATATCTTCATTACAAATAAGTTAACAAACACGATTTTGGCGCCCCCATTGAGTATTAAGGGGTGCCATTCTACTCATATACAAAATGACACATCCACAATGCAGGATTGCTGATGGCATTTTTTTTTAACAAAGATATCAGTTCGGGTTTAAATATTATTGTTCATAACTGAAAGTGGCTTCTGGAAATTTCAAAACACCATATTTTTTAAACTACTTGGACTATACAAAAATATTTTTTGTGGTTTATTAACTGTAATAAGTTAATGCTATTTTCAAATTTTCATGAAAAAAAATTAACCAGTTTTTAGATATATAAGTAGTCTTAAAATATAGATTTTTGGGTCGAAGGGGTGTCATAATTTTAAATATAAAAAATAGCATAACTTTTGGACATTCCATATTTCTTTATCTGCGAGTACTTTAAAGTATTTATTTAGAGAAAAAAAATCAATGGTGATTCTTACTTTGTTGTATTTAAAAATTTCGTGTAAAAGTCACCTTTTTTCATAAAACATAAAATGACCTTGAGATGAATTTTTGATATTTATTCATGGCATTTGGTAAATATTTATTTTATTTTATTTGATAATTTAAAAACTTAACAGTCTAATGCGGGGAAAATTCACCTATCCAGATATAATAATAATAATAACCTTTATTGCACAAAAAATCAACAAAATTAAATTTAAACAAGACAAATAAATTTTGTGCAATGGGCGAGTTTATCGCAGAAGCGCGATATCTTCCAACTAACCCATACAGGATATCTAAAGATTAGGCTGATAGATCACATTTAATTATTTTGTATAATCTATCTTTAAAACCATTTGTAAATTTATTTTTTATTTCAGTGTGATTTAGATTTTTAGATTACGGAAAACCTTAGTATTTGTATACTTACTTCATTGTTATTAAGATTATTTATTTGATGTCATGTCCTGACATTCTAAAATTTTACCTTTTTCAATAAATATGTAAAGTTTTACATTTATCTGGCTAAGAGAATTATTAGTCTGTATTCTATTTCACTAAAATACCAGATTGATGCTTCGAAAATGAACCACATAAATCGTAAAATTTCGAAATTTTCTTGGGGGCTCCGAGATGGGGCGCAGACTTTGTGCCATGTACCCGGGCGCAGATGACCCTAGCTACGCCACTGGTACCACAAAGCCAGTATGTCATCTCGGATCCTACCAAGTCACCTTATTCGGTAGTGCCCCGGACGGTGAATCCGCAACCTTACTTTTTCGCGAGTAGTGCTTTGTACAATATTGTGCTTTGTAATCAGGCGACTACCGAAGGCTCCGATATTCTCTCCTATAAACTCCGATGACAGCCTCACGTGGTAAGAAAGTCCCGTCCTTATAAGGTGACGTTGTCTTTTCTAAGCCTTATAATATGTTAGATTCATTTGTTGAATTTACAATGTTGTAAAAATAATATCGATAAATAAATAACTATTTGCACTTACTGCTTGCTGTGACCTCTATGACTGTATAAGAGATAATAATATGAAAACATAATATTGAAGTAATAACAGAGCGAGAGAACTTCATCTCGACACCTCACTGCACTCTATTGAAGACTGAACACTGAACTTGTTCCGATATGATTTTATATAGGTATGATGAGTTGATGAGGAAGGCGCTATCTATCTGAACTAGGGTTGTAACGGATGTCACTCTGCGGATCTGGAGCTACTCCGTTTTGAGGATGCGGATTTTCAGTTTATGAGAATGCAGATGCAAACGCACCCGGCAAAAAATTGGTCTCCCATTCATAAGTTCATAAAAGACAGATGTTCGATAAAGTAAAGAAATTTTACATGATATTTCAGCGATGAGGTTTGCCACCTATCCTGAATGTCTACTTTTTTGTTGGCATATAGAGCACTTGGAAGAGATCACGCCTTTGCGATAAACTCGCCCTCTATATACTCGTATTGTTTGTACTTAATTTGCATATATACCTACTATGGAGTAAAGAATGAATAAATAAATATTCAAACAGCTGTTCCGCTGGCTAACCCGTTTGTGAGATGTGTCGTGATAGTATAGTCTGTAGTAGTACAGTAGCAGATGTGGATGCGGACATTGATATATCCATATTCGGAATAAGAAAAAATATTGAGCAGTATGTATAGTATAGCCATAAATTTTGTATTTTTTTATCGTAATGGTATCATCAATTCAATTTCCTTGAAAACAATAAGCTTTAAATTAATACTCTCCGTTATTATTATTACCTTTAGACAGTCTCATCATTTTTTTCTTTTGATAATAATGCCATATAGTGGTCAGCAAGTTTATCATTAAAATATAAGATAAGAAGGTCACACACTCGTGGTAGCATGGGTGTGACTGACATAAATAACAAACTAGAAGAGATGCAACTAAGATGGTATGGGCACATAAGGCGGAGACCATCGGAACACATTGTTAACAAAGCTACGTCAATAAATCTCCCTCGACATCCATCAAGAGGGAGACCAAAGAATACCCGGATGACACAATGCAATAGAATCCTGCGGAGAAATGGCCTGGATGAAGATGATATAAGAAACAGAAGAATGTAGGTATAACCTCAGAACGATAAGAGCCGACTCCAACGGTCTTCAGCGTCAATAAGTTGAGACAGTGCCAGGAAAAAGAGAAGAGAATTAGTGTCCATTCGGAAAATAATACCAATGCTGCCTTTATCTGTCGAAAAATTGCGGACACAAATATTTTTTCATTCGAAATTTGAGGTATATTTTTGTCATTTTTTTTTTAACCACGTAGAACAATAATAATTATTAACCAAAATATGAGTTTTTCCAATAACTCACCTGTTGCACCAAAACATTCGCGGCATGATAACGAAACTTAGCGAGCTTCGTCAGTCCATGCCGTCTTTGAATGTACCTTATGTTATTCTTTTAATGGCTGGACTCGTGTATTGCTCTTCCGAACTAGGTTTTAACAATTTCAATTTATACAGACTTGACAGAAACTTTCAACACAATTTCAGATGTCACTCTATAGAAAAAATATTTGATAATTATCTTATTTATACTTATTTGACCTGTAATACTGTTCCTACATTTATTGTGTAGTTTTTTTGTTGTTCTTTGTTTTTAATATGATTGTTAACATGTCAAAGGCTAACGCCGTAAATATACGAAATAAAAATAAATTAATAAATAGGTAAGTATCGATCCAAACAAAAACAACCAAAAAATGGAAAAATCGTTGTTCGATGTTTTTGATGTTTTATACTTTGCCTGTTAATTGCCTGATATGTTGAGATTTTCAAACTATTATTTTTTTTTACTCTCGAAATTTTTTTTTGCCATTTTTGTAACGTGCCGTGGTTGATTTTTAATGAAAGTAGATCTTTAGAAAAAATATTGTACCTTTTTTATTTATTAACATATCGAGATAATTTAAAAAATATATATTTAAATACAAAATTTTCTAGTTTCCCAAATATTTTAGATCATCGGTATCTATCGAAAAAATTACCAAATTTTGCTTCAAATTTACAATTCTAAAATTGAAAATTTCTCATTTTTGCATCGTCATTTCAGAATGAAAACAACAAATATTATCATTGATAATTTTTATTTACAGAGATATTTTATGTGACTGAAAGTCTCAACATATCAGGCAATTAACAGGCAATTTTCGAATATTTTAACACGAACGTTCACCAAAAGCCGTCTATCAAAAATATATATTTTCATTGTGAGTTTTTGGAGAGTTATTGTTTGTCATGGCCTACTAATATTTTATTTCTGTACAGGAGAAGGAGCAAACACAAACACGACTGTTTTCAGTAATATTATAATCATTTTATTCAATCTTTATAATATTTGCAGACGAGTCTGCTTATTAAACAGGACCTCACACACATTCACACAACCGACCATACCCATGCCTAGGTAAAACGTTGTTCTCACGAGGCGAATATTGTCAGGAAACCAAAATATTGCCACCATTTGGACCGTGAGAACAAATTGACAGTTAATCTGAAACGATAAAAACCAGTAAAAACGATATCGTTTCAAGTTGCCCACCTTTCAACTTTTTTCGTTGTTGGAACGATGCGCGCATGCGTAGATAGATATTTGCGGCATTCGTATCTATAGTAAAAACTGAATAACCGCATCACGTTTCGTGACAGTAGTTAGCTTTGTTGTTGGTTTGTGGCGTTTGTTTCCTTAATTACAAGGCGCCTTATAACCTCTACTATAACATTTTCAACTAATGGCATACACCCCGCGATCTCTACCTCGACGTCCGTTATTTTGAAAACAACGTCAAAATCTGACAGATTGAATCTATGTTGGTGGACTGTGTGAACACGTTTCACGATCAACGGACGACCGACGGATTTTGTTTTTTATACAAGCGAAGTCGTCTCGTGAGAACACCATACTACGACTGCTTTCGCTCGGCCATTCTTAAACCATCAAAGCATTCTCTATCTCTCTTTCACACCACTATTATTGCATATTTCATTCTCATTCATATCCAAACTGTCCCCTTTCATAGAAATTTCTAACAAAATAAAAGATATTGCACAGTTTCACAGCCTCCCTGAGTTCCTGCTAGGTCACGTGATGGTCAAATATGAAGCGAAGTTGGCTATACCACATCTGTTCACTCCTTTGCGTATTCTGAAATGCAACAATAAGGTATATTGTATTACATATATGTATGAATTGTTTCGGGTGCATACTGCACATGTAGTAAAATTTCATAATTAGGAAAATTGAAACAAATGTTTATTTCTACTATAGAGTTTTCATTTAAGTGGTTTTTAAATTATTCGCCAAACCAAATTAATAGAAACGATGTTTGCCGCCGTGCAGCGCTAGCGACTTGATTACACCAATGATGGTATGACTTTTGATCCGGCCACATGCTGCGAGACGATAAAATATATCGGATTTTGCAGTTGATAATTTAGTGTTCACATTTGGCGAATATCGCCAGGACACCAAAATATCACCAGCCACTGAAACGCGTAAAAGTGATATATTTCTGTTATTTCACATATTATGTGTGTTTGTGTTTATGTTGATGAGAGGAAAATTGATCCAATTGATTTGTACATTGTTTTGACGTTATGAATAATTGTATTGGTTTAATTTTGTATTGTGCTGGTAGATTTTGTTGAACGTTTGATGAACGTACATGAGAACTGAATGTTTGCTATTTGTAACTAATTCTTATATGTGTATTAATATTTCTAGCTGATTCTTATATGTTGACATGGATCGGAAGAATGAGAAGGCTGAGAAATAAAACATGAGTACAGGTTTAACAAAAAAATAAATATATTCTAAAGACAAAACAAAAGAAAACATAAGCAAGAATTTGAATGGTTTCTAAATTAATCGGAAATCTATTACGGAATCTGTTGGTGGATGCTTCAGACCCTGCCTCGGCTGAGGATGGTATGGCAGAGAGTGTCTATATTGGGTATTTCCAGAAGTCGCCTCTCGTTGTGATGGTTGGGGACAGTACTGCTTAGTGGTCCATCAAAGTCAATGTTGTTCCGATGAAGTTCAGATGATGAATACCAGAAGAACTGACTTGGTAGATGGTAGTAAGGGGCGCTCGCGCAGGGGTCGCTACTGCGCATGTCCTCCCCGCTCTGTGACTACCCCCTCCACAAGGTTTTGATAGCACTTTGATTTCACCATACGTCGAAATGTGTACATATATAATAGGTACTAGGTATATTATAAATAGTTTCACCATAGGTCGAAATGTGTACATGTATAATAGGTACTAGGTATATTATAAATAGTTTCACCATAGGTCGAAATGTGTACATGTATAATAGGTACTAGGTATATTATAAACAGGTACAATGTTTAATTACTAAAGGCGGGAAGACAAACACGATTTCGCCACACTGATGAAGAAGGAATTTACGTAGGTATAGTTAGTGAGTTAGTTGGATAGCGGAAAAATAGATATTAATTTATTAGTAGGTAGGGAGATTTATATTTTTGAATCATCAGCACAGCAATCACACGTCAATCTCGCCCACCCCCAGTTGATTCAAAAATATGGAATTGTGTTACATTATTACTGAAGATATGAAATTGTGTTACATTATTACATAAATATATATAAAGAAGGGCGCCAGAGAATTTTTTTCTGTTTTTTTTTTTTTTAATTGGGTAAATCCTCAAACCAAAAGAAGTAATGAATGAAAATAAGCATGAAAATTAATCATAAGTCTCTGAATTCTAAAGACACGTAAAATTTCACAAATAAGCATACTAAGAAACCAGAACATTCTGCAAACAACACACCCACATCTCGAGAAATCAATAGGCATATCTAGATAACTCAAAATATCACACAATATTATAACTAACTTTCACCCAAACAATCAAAAGAGAATCAACATTCCTCGTCGTATTATAGTCAATACAATATTACATATTTTTATAACATATATACTTTTTTTTTATACATAAACAAAGCATAAACAGTCATAAACATTAAACAAAAACAAAACCATTATTAATACCGAAAATATGTATGTCGATTTTACTATATAACACATTTACACATACATTTTTTTTTTTTTATAATATAACTGGCAACAGAACAGTATTATTTTTCATTTCACAATTTTAAATCATTTTATCTTTAATATCAATAACTAAAATAACATATTTTTATAATATAGGCATCAGAACCTTTCACAATTTTACACAATTTTATCTTTAATATCAATAATTAACATTACATTTTTTTTTTTTGAATAATATAGGCATCGCCCAATAATCACAAATTAATATACCTATGAGTTATGCGAATGTATTATTTTCTAAACTACTGCGACAAATTCAGACAATATTTACAATGTCAGAACTCCCCCCAGTGTCCAAGATAATATACTCTCAATTTTGATATTTTATCATTTTCATATTATTATATACAAATCATATAGGTTTAATTTACACATTATAATACATAGCACAATTTTTTTTTATTGGCTTCAGGTATTCAAAAAAAAAATAAAAAATTATTCATGGAGGTATATTCAGATTATTTACACACATTATCTACATCAATGTTAATATCTACTTACTACGTACTACATACTAATATATAAAACTACTTAATATATTCTCAGAGTTACTTTTAACTGTTTACATTGCACCAGAATCTTCAGGTTCTTCAGGAACTAGCCTGAGATCGTCAGAATGGATTTTGATGGGTTTCCCATTCTTCTCCACCCAGTACACGTGACCCCGGCCCACGGGGAAAAGAATCTTATGGGGACCACTCCATTTCGGTGCAAATCCCGCGTGGAACCCTGCAGCTTTATTCGACAATGGGTGTTCCCTAGTCATCACTTCTTGCCCCGTCTGAAAACGGGACACGGCATGTGACTCAGGGGCGTACGTCCGACTATATTTCTCCTGATTCTTCCGCATAACCTCGTCTATGACCCCACGATCCCGCTGATCAGGGGTAACCGAGTCAGATACAGTGCCAAATTTCCATTCCCCTGGACGTTTGGTTTCTAGGCCAAATAGGGCGTGGCTTGGAGTGCACCCTATGGCCTCATTCTGTCGAGTTCGAAGGGAACCGAGAATCTCATTAAGGTAGTCTTCCCAATAGCGATGTGGGTTATTCTGCAAGCGTATTCTTAATGCCTTTTTAATCTCCTGGTTTCGTCTTTCCGTTACATTGCTGCGTGGATGATATATGGACGTAGTCCAATGTATACATTGCCACCGACGAAGAGCCACCTTCCAGGCTCTATGCCCGAACTGCGCACCATTATCCGTCAACAACACGCGTGGGTAGCCAAAACGAGGGAAAATTTCCGTTTCGAGTTTTCTAATTAATATGTGGGCTTTTGTGGAACGTAACGCAAATGCTTCGACCCACCGTGTATACATATCAGTGACTACTAATATGGCCTTATTACCTCTCGTGGACGTGGGATAGTTACCCATCAAGTCAAGGGCAATTATCTCGAAGGGATATTTTGCTTGACAGGCTCCTTGAGGTGCCAACGGCCTTGTTGGGCGACCTCGAGCTCTGAGACAAACCAGACACCTTCTGACGTATTGTCTTACGTCCTGATTCATGCCCGCCCAATAATAGTTTCTTTGAATAGCCCTTAATGTCTCTTTTATTCCCGGGTGATTTGCCACATTACTGTCGTGATAATATTTTATTACTTCTGTCTGATTCGCTTGGGGAACAACTACCCGTGCCGTATCCTGTTCTTTATACCACAAATAATGATTTTTCAACATAAATTTTGAAAGGTACTTCTCCTGCGCCGGGGTGGTGGGTTTATAAGAACGCAATGACCTACGCCTAAGCTTATGAAGTATTTCCGTGACTTTTTTATCAGTCGTTTGGTTCTGACGTATTGAATCGACAAGATTCCTCTCGGGCCCTTCCGGAAGATTTACGTCAGGCACAACCGTTGACTCGTCCGCATCAATTTGTAAGTACACGGCTGGTTCCACCACGCTTACTCCTACCTCTTCTTCCTGTGGATTTCTAGATAAACAGTCAGGTAATTCGTTAGCGCTACCTGGGCAATGTTCAATTTCGAAGTCAAACTCCTGGAGCAATAGAGCCCATCTCGTAAATTTCGCCTTTTCGTTTTTAACTTTCATCATCCAGGTAACGGCCCGGTTATCGGTGCGCAACAGAAAACTTCCGGATTCAAGATATGGGCGATATCTCTTTATCGCCCATACAACGGCCATGGCTTCTTGTTCATTTGAATGCCATTTTTTTTCCGCATCATTAAATCGGGAACTAGCGTATGAAATTATATCTTTACTCCCATCTTCCCTGAGTTGGTATAGTACGGCTCCCACTCCTAATTGACTCGCATCGGTTTGTAAAATAAAACGTCGTGAAAAATCCGGTCGAGAGAGTTTAAGTGGTAATGAAATAGCACGTTTTATATTGATCATAGCCGTTTCCGCATCATCTGTCCATTTGAAACTTTTCTTGGTGCTCAGTAAGTCAGTCAGCGGAGCGGCGATTTCGGAAAATTTTGGCACATACTCTCGCACCCAATTACATAAACCAAGGAATTTTCTTAATTCTTTTCGAGTCCGTGGAGGTTTAGAGCACGCAATCGAAGTTCCATACGACTCTTTGGGACGATTACCATCCGCTGAAACAATATGTCCTAAATACTCGATTTCAGTCTTGCCAATCTGACACTTATCAGGAGCGCAACGTAGGTTGAATTGTTGTAAACGTTCTAGAACTAATTTTAAATGCCACAAGTGACTTTCCCAATCTGGAGAAAAAATAACAATATCGTCCAAGTAGACTAAACAAAACTCCCGTATGTATCCTGCCAATACTTCCTGAGTAATAAGACGCTGGAAACACGCTGGGGCCCCCTTCAGACCGAAGGGCAAAACCTTAAAGTGATAGGTAGCACCATCAGGGCAAGTAAAACCTGTGAGATTCCTAGATGTCACGCTTAAAGGGACCTGCCAATACCCGGATTTCAGATCAATGCACGAAAAATACTTTGCCCCTCCCAAATCTTTAAGGGTCTCTTGAATGACGGGAAGTACGGAAGGTTCATTTTCAGAAACTTCATTCAATTTACGGAAATCTATACATAGTCGGTAATCACCCGTATCCTTTTTCGGTACTAAAATTATAGGAAAATTATATAGCGACTTACTCGGTTCTATGACACCATCTGCTAACATTTCTTCTATTTTTTTATACAAAACTCTTTTTTTGTTATCTGACATACGATAAGGGGCAACTCTAATAGGTGTATTATGCTTGACCCTAATATTATGCGGTGTGAGTGGGGCCGGACCTGCATAAGGAGTAAAAAAGGTCTTTGAATTCTTTCAGAACACAAAGAACGTCCTCCCTTTCACTCTTGTTTAATTTACTTATGTCCGGAAACTTTACTTCCCCAGTATTTTCCCGACATTTCATAGGAACCAAATGTACTGTTGATCTAGATTCGAGGCCAAAATGTAAAGTATTTCTCATAAAGTCTATAACCGCGCCCTGCGACTTCAACCATTTATATCCCAAGATTAATTTTTCTCTAATTGAGTCAACTACTAAAAACTTTACCTGCATCTTGACTCCCGCTATACAAATATTTAATATGATTTCACCATCCACATGTAATCTACCAGTTGCAGCCCCTGTATATAAATTTTCTACATCACATCGTATTGGAGAATCTTTTATTAATGATTTATGAATTATATTATGGGAAGCCGCAGAATCTATAAGTGTAATTACATCTCTGTGATATGTGCGTGAGTCTGTACTAGATAATATATCTGTTCGAACTCTAGTTACTATTGAACTTTCCGTGGTTGTATTGTTAAAAACGCCGTTTTGATTACTTCTTAAGCCCGAGCAAGATGGCCGGCTACCCCTCTCGGGCGGGACACGTTTAAAGACCGCAAATACCTATTCCTTTCCTCACAATCTTTGTTAAAATGTTGTCCTGGACAATATTGGCATCGGGGAAGTCGCTCGGTTCGAGGCGTGGACTCTCTATTCGGCGTAGTAAATACTATACCCGAGGGAAAGTCCATTCTCCTGACCATATCTTCGATATCTTTAAACTCATACTTTCCCGACGCCACTACTAAGTCTCTGTAACGGGGTGACATCATATTTACAATATTCCTACTTATATCCGGTGGTACTTCGATTGCGTATAACCTGTTATATAAAGCACGTTTTCGTTCTAAGAACAACGAGCCGCTCTCGTTTGTATGCTGGTGATCACCATAAAAGTTGGACACCAAGGAGCCGTACGCATCGTTCACTCCATAACGACTTAGCAAAATGTTTTTAAAAAACTCCCATTCGCAGCCGTTGCATCCCAGACGATTCCACCAAGATTTCGCTTCCCCTCCCAGCCGACCAAGAGCCTCCTTAACACGTTGTTCCCCGTAAATGCCTCTGGTCAAGAAATAGCTTTCTCCCCTACGTAAAAACTCTTCTAGATTCTGTTCAGGCCGACCTGAAAAGGTATCATCCCATCCCATATGTATGCCGGAGCATGTTCGTTCAATAGGATATGTATTGTAAGGGGTTTCTTCCTTTTCTCGTATCGGTACCTTTGGGACTGTGGGTGTAAGTGAAGGAGCCGATGGTGGAATAGGTGGGGGGTTCGGCGTTGAACCCTGAGATAAGTTAGGTATTGAACTCGATGTTGGTAAAGGTACGGAGTTCTCAGATGCCGTTTTGGGTTTAAATATATCAACTAATTTAGCAATCACAAACAACATAATAAAGAAAAATCCAGTTCCTAGTATATGTATATTATCCATAGCCATACTAAACATTTTGCATTGAATGTAATCAAAAAAAATAATATGCTAGTGCCATTCCTGCTATAAGTATAGTTATAAATATATCTTTCGGATGACGAATTAAATGATATAACAACCAAATAGTCGCAAGAATAACCTGAACGTTCAACCAAAACTCAACGACTGACACAACCGTTTCAGCTGTCCAACTCATTTGTAATTATGTACGATGAAAATATAATAAATTTCAAATACTAGAAACAATCCAAAAACTATCTCCAACAAAACAAAACAATCATGTTGTTTTCCGATTCTTTTCTTTATTTTTCGCAGACGTATTTTTCCAATAATAATTCAAATAGGTATGCTTCCAGTGGCATCAAATATTACAATTTATAACAGAAATAATTTCAATGTGAGTGATCTACATAACAAAATTACACAACCATTTTGAAATTCCGTTTTGTATCAAAAAGTTTTAACAACACAAAATAATACATCATAATTGTAAATAAAATTCAACATAGAAACAATATATCAACACAGGTACATAATAATGGGGAAAAAATATAGTTGAAGAACTCCATTCGTAGTAAAACCTAAATTTTATAAATATGGTTGCGCAAATTATTTTATTCCATCGTTGCAATGACCTTGTAATCAATTTCGTTATACAAACGTTTACGCTAATACGATTCATTCACTACTTAAAACAAGTATTGCGCAATAATATCGAAATATATCAATACGAATAAGGGACGTCATACTATTATAGTAATTTCGTAGTTAATGTTAACATTTGGGTTGTTTTTATGCACACAAACGTAAATATTTTTCATTTATAACAAAAGGAATATGCAATTATACCATATAAATTAACCAAGCATAAGAAAAATTTCAATTGAATATGTTCATATCAGTAAATACACATAACATAATGTACTTTTAAAATATAATGAGTATACTAAAACTACTCTGAAAAGAAAATAATATTAGTGTAACGGGTCGTGGATTCTCCAACTCGCTTACTGGAACGACCCCACAGTTGAGGCGCCAATTGACATGGATCGGAAGAATGAGAAGGCTGAGAAATAAAACATGAGTACAGGTTTAACAAAAAAATAAATATATTCTAAAGACAAAACAAAAGAAAACATAAGCAAGAATTTGAATGGTTTCTAAATTAATCGGAAATCTATTACGGAATCTGTTGGTGGATGCTTCAGACCCTGCCTCGGCTGAGGATGGTATGGCAGAGAGTGTCTATATTGGGTATTTCCAGAAGTCGCCTCTCGTTGTGATGGTTGGGGACAGTACTGCTTAGTGGTCCATCAAAGTCAATGTTGTTCCGATGAAGTTCAGATGATGAATACCAGAAGAACTGACTTGGTAGATGGTAGTAAGGGGCGCTCGCGCAGGGGTCGCTACTGCGCATGTCCTCCCCGCTCTGTGACTACCCCCTCCACAAGGTTTTGATAGCACTTTGATTTCACCATACGTCGAAATGTGTACATATATAATAGGTACTAGGTATATTATAAATAGTTTCACCATAGGTCGAAATGTGTACATGTATAATAGGTACTAGGTATATTATAAATAGTTTCACCATAGGTCGAAATGTGTACATGTATAATAGGTACTAGGTATATTATAAACAGGTACAATGTTTAATTACTAAAGGCGGGAAGACAAACACGATTTCGCCACACTGATGAAGAAGGAATTTACGTAGGTATAGTTAGTGAGTTAGTTGGATAGCGGAAAAATAGATATTAATTTATTAGTAGGTAGGGAGATTTATATTTTTGAATCATCAGCACAGCAATCACACGTCAATGTGTGTTAATGTTATAATTATTGAAATCCGACCATCCGCACAAGCATTTAGTTGCTTATGGAGGGAGCATTTTTACTGTGTATTATATTGTTTTATTATTGTTATATCTATGTATACTGTGTATTTATGAATTGAATAAATAAATAAAAAAAAAAAAAATTTGATCCGTGTGAACAAAATGACAGCTAGTCTGAAACGTTAAAAACCAGTAGAAACGATATCGTCTTGAGTTGACCACCTTCCAACTTTTTCGGCCGATTGAACGATTCGCGCATGCGCGGCGTTTGTATCTATGGTAAAAAAATTATAGCCTATAAATTTTATAATGTTTCCCGCTTCGTGACAGCTGATATCTTTGTTGTTGGTTTGTGGCGTTTGTTTTCTTTATTAAAAGGTGTGACGATCAATGGATGTCCGGCGAATTTTGTTTTTTCACCTGGCGATATATTTTGAAATTCGCCTGGTGATATTCGCCAAATGTGAACACCCCATGAAGGAGTCGTCATCCTGGAGTTGATGTTGTTTGACTGTGAGGTTTGTACGCGATACATGTACCTATGTAGTAGAGTCGTTGCGTCGGTGTATTGTGTTGAAATTAAATGGGTTTTAATAAGTAACAGTCGTATTGTTATTATTCTCTCCCACCGGATTGGAAGAATCCACCGACCACCCTTTAATGCAGAAGTCTGAAGGCTTCCATTTATCCGATTCTAATTTCTACACCACTAAATTTGTCAGCCTAAAGGGCTGGCCGGACAAAACCACCACATATCTTTTGACTACATTACTTCGATGTCGCTCTTGCTGAGAGAAGCAAACAAATACAATAAAAAGAATTAACAAACTAACAACTAGATTGATTTTGACAAGGTCGTGAAAGCAACACAAATGAAATTTAATATGTACAAAATTGTTTATAATAGCCCAAAACGCTGAAATGTGGTGTCCAGAAAATTTCTTTTGGGTATTCAGAGGGGCAAACCCGAGAGTCACCGATTGTCACAGCCGCCGAAGAAGCACTTCCCTTCCCAAAGGGACATCCCACCCAGACCTAAGATTCTCCACCAAGGGAGACAGGACAACACAAAGACGAGTTCGCCCATGACAGCCACTATTGTATGGTGCATAGAATATTATGTACGTACTTGATGTAGCCACTGTCTCCCCAATATGGTCCCCACCAGTTGAGTAAGATCCAGTAAGTTGGCGTGTAGCCTACCACTAGCATGGCGTGATTCACAGCTCTGCTTGAACACTGCGGGTCATCATAAACACCTTTACTGTAACCAATACAATACAATACAATTACATAAACATGTATCTTTATGTAATCAGTGGTAATGTTGTCATTTTTTTTTATTATTCTTTGTATACTAATTTTGTGCAATAAACTTTATTATTATTATTATTATCTTTCCGTCAATACAATAACATCTTTCGCAGGGGTGGCCAACCGGTCGATCGCGATCGACCGGTCGATCGCGACAATTAATCTAGTCGATCGTGGCAAAGCAAAAAATATAAACATACATAAATACGTAGAACAGACTGCGCAACGTAATCACCAACTGCTGCACGCATCATCTTGTAAAATTTTTCAATCGTCGTTCCGTCACGTTATTTATCTCTCTTTTACGCAGTATAGCTTGATACCGGGGGGTAGAAACTGTAGGGTAGAAGTATAAAATATAAATAAATAAATAAAATAATTGGTAGATCGCACAGGGCTTCCTCAGTAAACAGTAGATCTTGGATCTTATCAAGTTGGCCACCCCTGATCTATCGGCTATCATGATTGTGCGGGACAGAGGCCGACTCAGCCTGCCACAGGCCACAAGTGAACTGTGTCTCCGGGTGGTAGGAGTCGGGGGTGAGTGAGGGGTAACTGGATCGTGATACAGCACCGTTCCAATGTCAATGCGCCTCGCTATGCAGGTAATCCGGGTGCGTCGGTAGTGGGTCGGCCCAGCCGCCGTTGCCCTTGACAGCACGTCGGAGGCTCCCTTGTTCGTTGACCTGGGGATTTCTACTTCCACCGGCACGACAACGTTCCAACACCTAGGCGTGGCCAACAAGTGTACCGTCTAGCACTCACTATCAGGCAATAAACCCGATAGCACTCGCTATTAAGCACACAAGAAGCCCCACGGCGGCGTATTCACGAAGCGATACACGGTTTAGGGTAACCACTTCAGTGCCAATAAGTCACTCGGAAGCTCTTCGGTGAAGTGAAGAGCGAAGGACAGCTGAAGCCTAGAAATCCAGGGGCCAAGATCAGTAGTAGGGCGGTAGTTCAGCAGTTGTAGTCCAATTCCAAGCGAGCAGAGCAGTAGAGGTAGTCAGGCAGGTGTAGTAATACTTCAGGTAGACAATTGAGAGTAGTTTTATTAACAAAAGTGCCTTGCTTTTAA
>OX388328.1:426051-646757 GCA_947579605.1 Athripsodes cinereus
CCCGAATGCTCGTTTAAAACTAAAGAATATAAGGGATGATTTCTGATACGTTAATTTTGGAATTCCCTGACAAAAATTAGTCATAAATCATAAAATGCATTATCTGCAGTCTATCCCTATTGTTTTTTTTAAACTATCCTAGAGTAATATAGTGTTATAATGTAGCTATTATAACTATTCTTTGTATGTAACTGCCTACTTCCAATTATTTGATATCCTTTTTAACTAACCTACTGTACTAATACTAATACGCATACTTAAGAAATTTTATATGTGATATTATTTTGACACAAAATATCCAAACAGGAACTCTTATATTAATGTGACAGAAACAACAAGCGAAAAGGGTGTGTGGTCCTTGGTCTACACCGTAAGGCGCGCAGTACGTATGTAGGTGTACAGGTACAAGGATTAGATAATAATAAAGAAAATAAAATATTCTATAACAATGCCTTCGGTTGCTGATACCTGCCTATGAATAAAAGAGACCATCATATCTGAGGTGCACTGGTATACTGGCACGACTGTATTTTTGAGAATTTTTTAAAATTTTAAAATTGCCATTTTTTTGAAAAATTTAATTTTTTTTTTTTTTTTTAATTTTAACCCCCATCTTGTGGCATATCATAGTAAAGCCCTATTCAACCGCTTTAAAATAAGACCACTCCCAGGTTTATATCGCCATTAGTTGCCAGTCTATAGGCATCCAAAGGTGTCAAAACACGCAATATCACGATGCATGCATTTCTGAAGCCCTGTATCTCCTGATCCCATTGAGATCCCATAATAGAATTTTGGTATATGTATTAATACATTACAAACTATTTTTGTCAATTTTTTGGAATTTTTAAAATTGTCACTTTCTGAAAAATTTAATTTTAAAAATTAAATTTTAAATTTTTTTTTTTTTTTCAAACCGTGACCTCTATTCTGTGGCACACCAGATTAAAGCCCCATTCAACAGCTTTAAAACGAGACCTCTCCCAGGTTTATATCATCACTGGTTGCCAGTCTATAGGCTTCCAAAGGTGCCAAGACATGAGATTTTTTCATAAAAAATGTGATTTTCAAAAATTAATAACTTCAAAAATAATTGTGCTACATAACTGAAATTTGGTAATTTTTCATAAGTCTATGATATATTGCTGCATAAAAAAAATCATGAAAATCTGAGACATCAAATCTGAAAATCTCCCAAAATTGTGTTGATTTGACACGGAATTACCCTGCCTAGTCACTTCATATATAACTATCTAGCGGGGATATAATTATGTATATAATGTGTACTATATATTATGATATGAACATAATATTTGAATTCAAACAATTCAATTCAACTCAATTACAGGAATGAGACCGTTGCGAGACTAGGCACAATATATTTAGACAGAGACACGGAAGGCTTGCAAGTGATACCAGTAGAAACTGTGATATATCATCCTGATTTTGTGAGGAGGAGTGCATATAATGATATCGCTCTTATTAAACTCACCAAACCAGCTGTGTAAGTATATTTTACACATCACATAAAATTTTGTACCTACAATTATTCATTCTGAGTGCCACGAGGCTGTCTCATTTGTAAAAGATACCGTGTGACGATAAGTCAGAAAGAGTCATGTCTCGAAAGCTGCAGTACCTATACGTGTCAAGTTTCAAACTCAATTTAATATAATTGAATCAGTCCTTTGAGAAACAAAATAACTCAGGTTTTTAGAGAAAATGTTTTTTTTTATTTGGGTCGTTTTTCTTGAAACGCACGTTATTTCATTTAGAAACCACGTAATTTTTACCTATTTGATACAAATTGAGCTGATTAACTTGGCCAGTCAATAGAAAAATAACACAAGATTTTTATTCCCTGAAATGGTGTTCATTTGAGAAACAAAATAAGTCAAAGTTTTAAATTAACAAATTAATATACGAATAAAATATTTTGACATAATGTGAATACACTGTAAGTAACATTTTGATTTTAGCAAGATATCGACATTTCATTCAAACATACAGTTTTTTTGTGATTTCTGAAAAGTTTGTATTGACTGACTTATGTTGTTTCTCAAATGACCGATTCCATTATTTAACAAGTCTTTTTGTACCTTCTAATCTAATAATACTTACATTGTATACCAGCAAATGTTTTGATAATATGTATTTTGTTGAACATTCGAGAACTAATAAGACATGTCTTTTGGAGAACAATGTTAACATTAACACAATGTAACGCAACAAATGCTAAAAGTGGAAAAAGTGTCTCAACGCTTATGGGGTGTTCACATTAGGTGAATCTCGCCAGGCGAATTTCAAAATATAACGCCAGGCGAAAAAACGAAATTCTCCGTACGCCCATTGATCGTCACACCTGTTCACACAGTCCACCGATATAGAAACGATCTGTCAGATGCGCTTTGATTTTGACATTGTTTTTAAAATGGTAGACGTCGAGATGGAGATCGCGAAGTGTTTATTTTTAGTCGAAAATGTAATAGTAGAGGTTAAAGGCGCCTTTTAATTAAGGAAACAAACCAACAACAAAGATAATAGCTGTCACGAAGCGGGAAACATTATAAAATTTATAAGTAAGAAAGATTTTACGGACGCCGCGCACATCTACGCATGCGCAAATTGTTCAACCAAAGAAAAAGTTGGAAGGTGGTCAACTCGAGGCGATATCGTTTCTACTGGTTTTACTCGTTTCAGACTAGCTGTCATTTTGTTCACACGGTTCAAATGGCTGGCGATATTATTAAGGTACTTTGGCGATATTCGCCAAAGTGAGAACACCACATCACGAATTGACTCTATATAGGCTGGCTAGTGATCACTTTAAGTATCTATGTAAGGTCCACCAATTCAGAAACGTTAAATTAAATCACTATCCCTTAGTAGTAATTATTATTTTTCGTAAACCAAATATGTATATAAATTTGTTTTTTTTTTCTGTTTAATTGTTATTGTATGTTTTGTAAAATAGGCTAAGAATGTTTTTGTATACTTTTATTTAATTTAATTTCATATATTTTGTTTGCTTCTCTCGGCTAGGGGTACATCGAAGGAGTTTAGTCAAAAGATTCCACACGGTGGTTTGGCCGGCCAGCCCATCAGGCTGCCCACTATGGCGCCTCCGTTGTGGACAAGATTTGTTAAGTGTAGAATTTCATATAAATGGAAGTCTTCAGACTTCTGCGCTATCCGGGTGGTCGGTGGGTCCTTCAATGTATTTTTCGTAAACCCATCTCATTTCATTCGATTATATTATTTTCTATCTATCTATCTATACCCTCACGCCGTGTCCCAGGAGGGGTAGGCAGAGAGAACGGAACGCCATATAGCTCTATCCTCACAAACTTCTTTCGCTTCCTCCACATTCATCCAGTTTCTCATTCATGTTCGCCGTTTTCTCTTACTCAACACGCGTCCGTCCTTTAGGATTTGATCCACGTGCTCAAGCCACGTGGTTCTTGGACGTCCGCGCTTTCTCACACCTCCTCTTTCAGACAAATACATCTTCTTCGTTAGTCTTTCATCTTGCATTCGCTCAACATGTCCAAAACATCGTAATTTATATTATTTTGCGGTTTGTTATTATATTAATAAAACATGTATATAGAACTTCCACATTGGCTTAATTAATCGCGAACCGGCTTTTAAGAGATTGCGCTCTCATCTTTTCCTGAACTAAGTTCTGTAATAGAGATGTCTGGCTGGTAATGTTATCTACACATTTCCTGCAATAAGTTCTGTAATAGAGATGTCTGGCTGGTAATGTTATCTACACATTTCCTGAACTAAGTTCTGTAATAGAGATGTCTGGCTGGTAATGTTATCTACACATTTCCTGAAATAAGTTCTGTAATATAGATGTCTGGCTGGTAATGTTATCTACACATTTCCTGTATTTCTTTATATGTAATTTCCCCGACTAATTTTGGATGTATGAGATCACATACTAATTTAATAGTTTGCTCGGACAAGCAACATAATAAATATGCTCTTTTCTTTTCATCTGAAATTTTTTCATCATCTAAATATACCGCTTGCTCCCATCTCGTGCGGAACACCCTCCAGTCCATTGTCCTGTGACAAAATGGATCTATTTCCCTCAAGTTAGGCATGCTAACTTCCTACTCAGAAACAAGATGAAAAAATATTGAACACTTATCTCTATATCTTGGCAAGCTGGTTGCCAAGAAACTGCTCCGTGGATCTCTCTCAGGCGTCTCCAGCCACTCCCAGCTTCAGATCAGCTGCCGCCTTTGACCCTCTAGTGATTCCACTGCTCTTCCCACGTGATTATCGACCTCCAAGAAGCTCCAGACCGTCACGGCCGCGTCCACTCCAGATTATGCCTCAAATGCCCTCTGGATCTGCGCCTTCTCGTTCACTCACTCGTCTCGTCGTGCCCTCACTAGCACGTGGTTTGTCAGATGCCTCAATGCATCCAGCTGTCTCCAGAATGCCTCAAATGCCCTCTGGATCTGCTGTCTCGTCCACAAATGCCCTCAATAGCTTGTGGTTGTCTCAAACGGCCCCACATGGAATGCTTCTCATTTGCAACAATACACGCCTCGTCTCTCTGTATATCCCGACTAATTTTAATTTCTCAAATTACCCACAATATTATTAAAAAAAAATTAACTGCTATCCTACGTCTGCGCCAGATTGTTTTGTAGGTACTCTGGTGGTATATAATAATAATACACGGGATGTATAAACTCAATATATTAATAATTAATAGGTACAGGTTACAATATACAGAGAGAGACCTAGCTGTGTATCGTGCTAATGTCAGATAATCAAAAAGACTGGCCACCGGCTTACACTCGCTAATATAACCCGCCTATCTATCTAACATGTGGTGTTACCAACATACAAAAATACCACAGTTCTGTTTAAGAGATGTCTGGCTGGTAATGTTATCTACACATTTCCTGAAATAAGTTCTGTAATAGAGATGTCTGGCTGGTAATGTTATCTACACATTTCCTGAAATAAGTTCTGTAATAGAGATGTCTGGCTGGTAATGTTATCTACACATTTCCTGAAATAAGTTCTGTAATAGAGATGTCTGGCTGGTAATGTTATCTACACATTTCCTGAAATAAGTTCTGTAATAAAGATGTCTGGCTGGTAATGTTATCTACACATTTCCTGAAATAAGTTCTGTAATATAGATGTCTGGCTGGTAATGTTATCTACACATTTCCTGAAATAAGTTCTGTAATAGAGATGTCTGGCTGGTAATGTTATCTACACATTTCCTGAAATAAGTTCTGTAATAAAGATGTCTGGCTGGTAATGTTATCTACACATTTCCTGAAATGAGTTCTGTAATATAGATGTCTGGCTGGTAATGTTATCTACACATTTCCTGAAATAAGTTCTGTAATATAGATGTCTGGCTGGTAATGTTATCTACACATTTCCTGAAATAAGTTCTGTAATAGAGATGTCTGGCTGGTAATGTTATCTACACATTTCCTGAAATAAGTTTTGTAATAGAGATGTCTGGCTTGTAATGTTATCTACACGAATTACTGTGCAAACTCAGTTATACAATTTTTTTTATTTAAAATAATATTTTTAACATATATATATTTTTTTCAGATTTACTGAGTTTGTGAGACCTATATGTCTACATCAGAACTCTACGATCCCGAGTGGAGTGGGCACAGTGGCCGCCTGGGCGCAAAATGTATTCGGTACGTTATTTATAAAGGAATACATTATGTTCTCGTATTTCAGAACTCCTAGAGTCCTAGATCGACTACTACTACAAACGAATTTTCGACAATAACCGCAACAATAACACGTAATTACACGGTACATTGTAAGTATATTGTCGAAAAGTTTCTTCTCAAGAACATTTATTTATTTACATGGTACACAACAGATGAAAGACATATAAACATGTAAGCGATAAAAACATTCCAATAGTCTTACGTCAAACAGTGCACACTTCAGCAATAACACACAAAACAATTAAAGAAAATCTTACACACAATACATTCATTCACCCAATTTCGCACACATAATACCTACATTCATTCGCACCAACACATTCACACTTCCCAACATCCCAGAAAGATACGCCAGATGGATTAGACTACTGCAACACACTACATTATGTAGGACTGCTCACTGCAATACATACTAAACTCTTTTCTATTCTTCTTAAAGCCATCCTCGCGTTACATATTATATGTTACATGTCTCCGTGGCTGTTCAACCTATTCTTCGACTACTGTATGCGTCCTTTGAAAGAGATGGATGTTGGCGTTGAACTGAATGGAAATCGTGTGAATGCGTTGATGTATGCTGATGATTTGGTATAAATGGGTGAGAGTGGAAGTGATTTACAAAAGATTGTGTCAGTTGTATATGATAGTTGTAGTATAAATGGGATGAAAATGAATGTGACAAAGACGAAAGTGCTGATGGTGTTTGAAAGAGAGATTGATAAAAACAGTGTGCGAAATAATGGTTGAAAATGAATGTGTAGAGCAAGTGGACGAGTATGTATATTTAGGAAGCTTGTTTGCGAGGGATGGAAGATGCAACAAGGATATCGAAAGAAGAAAAGTAGCCGGTGCTAGGATTAACGGTGCACTTCGACCCATTGTCAGCAACGACAATGTGTCGAACATGGCAAAATTGCTAGTGCACAATACCATCCTGGTACCGACACTTATGTATGCAAGCGAAATGTGGACATGGTTGAAGAAGGACGAAAGTGGAATAAATGCTGTGGAGATGAGACCGCTGAGGAGGATGGTTGGTAAAACTTTGCGTGATAGAGTGAGGAATGAGGATATTAGAAGAATGAGTGGATGCAAAAGGAGTGTTGTGGATAGAATGCGCGTAAATAAATTGAGATGGTTTGGTCATGAGGAACGAATAGAAGATGAAAGAATGACAAAGAGGATATATTTGGCTGAAAGGAGGGGTGTGAGGAAGCGCGGGCGTCCGAGAACTACATGGCTTGAACATGTACATACTCGTAGATCAAATTCTCAAGGACGGCCGTGTTTTGAGTAAAAGAAACCGACGTGCGTGCATGAGAAATTGTATGACTGTGGAGGAAGCGAAAAAAGTATGTAAGGACAGATCTAATTGGCGTTCCGTTCTCTCTGCCTACCCCACTTGGAATACGGCGTGAGGGAATAGACATATTATATATAAATTAAACACACTGTGCGGGACGGAGTCCGACTCAGACTGCCCAGGCCACAAGTAAACTGTATCTCCGGTTGGTGTGGAGTCGGGGGTGAGTGAGGGGGCCGCGGGTACCCACACACGGGCCTCGATGTATCTCTGCCTATCCTATATCCGGTGCGTCGTTGTTGAGGTGACTCAGCTGCCGTTACCCTCGGCGCACGTCGGAGACTCCCTTCGTTCGTCGACCTGGGGATGTTTACTTCCACCGGGCACGACTCCGCCGTAACACCTAGGCGCAGCTAACCTGTGTACTCGCAAGCACTCGCTACCGGGCAATGATCCCGATAGCACTGACTCTATAGAGGACACAAGAAGCTACACGGCGGCGTATTGACGAAGAAGTACTCGGCTCACGGTAACCACCTCAGTGCCAATTCACTTGGAAGCTCGTCTGTGCAGGGAAGGTGTAGGACAGCTGAAGCCAAGAATCCAAATCAGGTCAGTAGAGTGTAGTGGTCAGCAGTGGTAGTCCAATCCAGTCCAGTCCAAGAGAGCAGTTGAGGTAGTCAGTAGTGAAAGCCAGGTTGATTGTTCCGAAGAGAGTGATTTATTCAGTAAAATGGTACTGTTTATAAAGCGTCCGATACACGCCGACCTTGACTCAGCCGACAGTGGCTTGGGAGTAAGTTGCGCGCGGTTATCGGTCGACGTAAGTAACTCCCCTCCCTTCGTGACCTCGTTATTCATATCACGAAGGTCACACGAGATGGAGCTCTTACTAATGAAACATGATATGATACAATGATTACATTCATGTACGGGACAGGGCGCTCCGCACGGGTAGGTATACAGGCATGAGAGCTTTATTTGTACCTACGCCGTGTGTGCGGTGTCTTACAATTATATGTTATTATTTACAATTGATCATATTGCTAGGGCCGAGGCGTACCAGGTTCGGTACACCCCCCCCGTGAGGGTTCTCCCTCACTAAATTTCTCCGGGCCGGGTTTCATGGGGATGTCTCGACTCGGCATAGTCTCGCCGCTGGCCGCTCATACTCTCCGTGGGCTGTTTTCACTGCTGCTGACCTCACTTGTCCGTCCCGACCCTGTTTCACTCGCGTCACTCTCCCTCGGGGCCATGTACCTCGAGGTGACGCGGGGTCGGCGATGATGACGAGGTCACCCACCGTCAGTGGTCGTGTTGGCTGGTCCCACTTGTGACGCCGGGATAGCGTGGGGGCGTACTCCCGCATCCATCTCCTCCAGAATTGATCCGCCAATTGTTGGGCCAGTTTCCACTGCTTGCGGATCTGAATTTCGTCCATCTCTCGTGGGTAGTGGGTCAAATTCGGGCGCCCACTTTGTCGCCCTATGAGAAAGCTGTTCGGCGTGATGGGTTCCTCCTCGCCTGGATCCGCGCTTATGTGGGTCAGTGGGCGGCTGTTAACGGTGTGCTCCGCCTCTGCGATGGCGGTGGCGAGCGTCTCTTCTTTCAGCTGTCTATTCTTCAGGGCGGCGTGGAGTGCCACCTTCACGCTTCTCACCAGGCGTTCCCAGACTCCACCCATGTGGGGGGCGGACGGCGGATTGAAACGCCACTCCATCCTACTGGCGGTCAGCTCATCTTTTGTTCTCTGGTCGTCGTAGACCGTGCGGAGTTCCCTGTCCGCACCCCGGAAATTTGTTCCATTGTCAGACAACAAAATCTCCGGGCAACCTCTTCGGGCTGTCATCCTCCGTAACGCCATTATAAAGGAGTCAGTGCTGAGACTGTTGGCGAGCTCCAGATGCACTGCTCTCGTGGTGAGGCACGTGAATATTACACCATAGCGCTTCTCGCTCCGCCGGCCAATTGTGACGGTGAAGGGCCCGAAGAAGTCCACTCCACATCTAGAGAATGGGGGTTGGTGGTGGGCCAATCTCTCTGGAGGAAGTGGTGCCATGATGGGAGGCGAAGGTCTGGCTCTTCTGATGCGGCACACCTGGCACTTGGCGACGACTGTCCTCACGGTGGTGCGTAGGTGCACCACTTCGAAGCTCTGTCTTACTTCGGCGACCGTCTTTTCCGCACTTTGATGCTTCGCCCTGGCGTGGATGTGGCAAATAAGCAGTCTCGCGTATTGTTGTCTCCCGTCCAGAATGGGTGGGCGTTCAAAATCCCCCTCAATCCCACTTAGGTATTTCAGCCTCCCGGCTGATACCAACACTCCGTCCTCCCTGAGTTCCGGAGTGAAGCCTCTCAACCGGCTGTCCTTTGGGATCGGTTGATTCCGTTGGAGGGCTGCTATCTCTTCCCTGAAGGCCACTTGCTGCGTATGTTGCATCCAGGTCAGCTCTGCCGCTCGTAGATCGGCCACGTCCAGGGTGCTGGAAGTCTCGCGCCTTCGGCACTTCTTGACGAACTTCCTCACCCAGGCGGTCGTCCGGATCAATTTCTCCCACGATGAAAAGCGGTTTGGGTCCGGCAGCGCGTTGTCTTCTGCTGCGACTACCGCCCCAACGAAGGCTGCCCGTAGTTCGGGGCCAGGGGTGCTTATCACCTTGTCTTCGGGCCAGTCGTCCCTTGGTTTGGTCAGGAACGCCGGGCCGGAGAACCATATTGCTTCTGGCTGTAGGTCCTCCTTCTTGACTTCCCTGGTCCCTATGTCCGCCGGATTCTGCTTTGTGGGGACCCATCTCCACTCACCGCCCTGGGTGAGGTCATCGATTTCACCAAGGCGATTGCTCACAAACACGGAGTACGCTCTAGGGTCCCCGCGGATCCATGCCAGCACTGTAGTAGAGTCCGTCCAGAATACTGTTGTGTTGAGGCCTCGCCCAGCCATTTCTTTCATGAGGGCCGCACTCAGACGGGCACCCATCAGTGCCGCTTGAAGTTCAAGCCGGGGCACTGTAAGCGGCTTTAAGGGTGCTACCTTCGTCTTGCTAGCTACAAAGTACACCCGGTTGCCCTCCTTTATATAGGCGACTGCGCAACAAGCTAACTCCGATGCGTCGCAGAAAACGTGAAGCTCTGCTTCCCGATCCTTGCTGGTGCGGCAACGGCGGGGTATCCTGATGGTGTCGTCTTTTAAGACTTGTATCCAACTCTGCCATCGGGCCGCGTGCTCCGGCTTGATGACCTGGTCCCAGGTGAGCCCGCTCCTCCAGACTTCTTGAAGCAACACCTTTGATTGTATAACCAGGCAGGCTATTAGTCCCAGAGGGTCAAATATTCTCATTGCGGCGCTCAGCAGTTGCCTTTTCGTTGGTCTCTCTGGGATTTTAGCTGACTTGCTTAGCCCGTAGATAAATACGTCGGTGGTAGGGCACCAATGGACTCCGAGTATTCGCTCGCCGTCTGGGCCCGTATCTGGGCCTGTTCTGAAGAGCTCCCTCTTCGCTGGGGCAGAATGCTCGCCGCGTATGACTACTGGTAGGTTGGATGCCCAGTTGGTTAACTGCATCCCACCGGACGCCAGCACCTCCGTGACTCCATGGACGAGGCTCCTGGCTTCTCCCTCTGTGTCCACGGAGTCCAGGTAGTCATCCATGTAAAAGTTGTTTTGGATGGCAGCGGCGGCTTTCGGGGACTGTCCTGTGTGCTGGCGGGCGATTTCATTGCGCACGTACTGGGCGCTGGCAGGAGAACATCGGGCGCCGAACATCATGGACGTCAACTTGTAGGTTTTCACTGCACTGGAGGCTTCCTGCCACAGGAAGAGTTGTGATTGCTGGTCTTCTTCCTTTATCCGGATCCGCAGAAACATCTCCTTAATGTCTGCTACGAGGGCTATCTGCCCTTCGCGGAAACGGAGTATATTTCCCATCAGTGATGACAGTAAATCGGGGCCTGTCAGTAGCTTGTCGTTGAGTGATGTCCCACGGTGTACACACGCCGCATCGAAGACCACCCGCAACTTCCCCGGTTTGTTTGGATTCTGGACTGCAAAGTGGGGCAGGTACCAGCGTCGGGGATGGGGTGGCAGCGTCTCTGTCACCTCCACGGCATAACCTTTGTTCAACAGGTCGTCTATTTTAGCCGTGTAGGCGACTCTTAAAGCTGGGTTCTTCGCTAGTTTCTTCGTTAGCGAATTGAGCCGTGTCATAGCTCCGGCACGGTTGTCGGGAAGTGTGATGTTCTCACTGCGCCACAGCAAACCGGTCGTCCAGGTGCCATCTGCCGCCTGAGATGTGGTCTCCTTCATCAAGGCGATGGCTCTTGTCTCATCTGCTGGAATCCGTCGAGCAGCTGTGACGCCTAGGGAGTCCACGGCGAAGTGGCACTTCACAAGTTCCGCCAGTGGGTCCTCCTGGACTATGAACACAGGGCCTACGTCTTCGCTTGCTCTGCCACCGTGGGTCGTCCATCCCAGCGCCGTCTTGGACATCATGATGGCGTCTCCCTCTATCTCATCGAACTCTCGGCCGACAATGATCTGGACGTTGTCTTGTCCGATCAACATACGAGGCATTACCGAGGGAAGACCGCCTGATCGTCGAAGGTCATCTCTGTGACGGGCCATCAACTGTTGCGGCAGTTTAATCTTGACCGTAGTCTGGGCCGCGACCCTGTGTTGGTCGCTGTTGTCACCGGTCACGATCACGTTTACTCTTCGCGACGTTTCATCATTGATGGTCGTACCTCCTACGCCGCGGATGCGAAGGCCCGTTACTCTGCCGGGGGCCCCAATGGCATCGGCGACCGACGCATCGATGAGTGTGACTGTCGCACCTTCGTCCAGCAGGGCGTGTATCTTAACTCTTCCGGCTGGACCTGCCACAGTGACGGGTAGTATCTTCAGTAGGACGCCCGCACTGTTATCTCGCGTCACGTTCGCCACTACTTCTCCCGTGCCTTGATCGTCAGGCGAGTTGACTGGTGGTGTGGTGTGAAGGGTAGCGTGGTGGAGTCTGTGGCAGTCACCGACTCCGCAGCGCTGGGCACGACACTTGATGAATCTGCCGTGCTCCGGAGCAAGGCACACGCGGCACAATTTTCTTTCACATACCACCCGCCATTTGGCATCCGTGTCAAGGCACACATAGGACACACACATATGAGTTGAGTGGGGCCCTAAGCACATTGCACAACCACTGAGCACAGTACTTTGATCGCGATTAACTCGTTGGCGGTTATTGTTCACACGGTTGTTCGGCGCACTGTCACTGTTCGAAGCACCTTTTCGACCGTGGTCACTTTGATTCACCACATTAGGTTCGTCTACACACATGTACACTTTATTCTTCGGTGGCTTCTGTGACGTCGTCTTGGGGCGACGCTTGGTGTCCTGTAACCAATCCTCGCCGCCTCCGTCACGCATGCCGCTCACGTATCTTGAAAGCCAAGCGAGGAAATCGTGCAGCGTCACGCTGTCCCCGGGTCTCCTTCCACTGTTGCCGAGGGTCATTCCCCAAAGTGATCTGATGCTGAAGGGGAATTTACCCACCGCCTCTCTCAGCAGGTCCTTCCTGGCGGTCACATAGCTCGGGTCGAAGCTGACGAGAGTTTCGACAGCAGCAGCAATCTCATCGTGGGCTTCCAAAATCTCTGCAGTGGACGGCTCTTCACTCAGCCGCGCTACTCGGCTGAGGTTGCTACACATGATAGCCTCCACCTCACTAGGTCTGGCGAATCTTGCTTCCAGCTCCGCCATAACGCGGGCTACCAGGCCGGGCGTATCATAGTTCAGCTTGGCTCCCACTGCTTTCTTCGCATCGCCAGTCAGTCTAGACTGAAGCCGCGCCACGTTCTCGGACTCGCCTAACTGGTTGCGTTTGGTGGTGAAGTCAAAAACGTTCTTGAATGCCGGCCACTTCATGGGGTCCCCGTCGAAATAAGGCAGCTCTACATCGCGACTCGTTAGCACGGGACCGGCGTCTCGATGTCGGCGCACCCAGTCGTCCGTGTACATATCAGAGTAGATGAGGGGCTGCGCTGAGTTGGCCGACCATGATTGCGGTGGTTGTGGCGGCTGATGCACCCAATAGCCCGCAGGGGCTGCGTGCGGCGTCGGCTGCGGTGCCGGCCAAGCACCGAAGGCTGCAGGCTGTGTCGGTGGCTGCTGCGGGGTTGGCAATCTAGCTGGGGCTGTGGGCTGCGTCAGCGGCTGCTGCCGGGCTGGCCATCCAGCTGTTGCTGCGGGCTGCGTCGGCGGCTGCTGCGGGGCTGGCCATCCAGCTGGGGCTGCGGGCTGCGTCAGCGGCTGCTGCCGGGCTGGCCATCCAGCTGTTGCTGCGGGCTGCGTCGGCGGCTGCTGCGGGGCTGGCCATCCAGCTGGGGCTGCGGGCTGCGTCGGCGGCTGCTGCGGGGCTGGCCATCCAGCTGTTGCTGCGGGCTGCGTCGGCGGCTGCTGCGGGGCTGGCCATCCAGCTGTTGCTGTGGGCTGCGTCTGCGGCTGCTGCGGGGCTGGCCATCCAGCTGTTGCTGCGGGCTGCGTCGGCGGCTGCTGCAGGGTTGACCATCCAGCTGTTGCTGCGGGCTGCGTCGGCGGCTGCTGTGGGGCTGGCCATCCAGCTGGGGCTGCGGGCTGCGTCGGCGGCTGCTGCAGGGTTGACCATCCAGCTGTTGCTGCGGGCTGCGTCGGCGGCTGCTGCGGGGCTGGCCATCCAGCTGTTGCTGCGGGCTGCGTCGGCGGCTGCTGCGGGGCTGGCCATCCAGCTGTTGCTGCGGGCTGCGTCGGCGGCTGCTGCGGGGCTGGCCATCCAGCTGTTGCTGTGGGCTGCGTCTGCGGCTGCTGCGGGGCTGGCCATCCAGCTGTTGCTGCGGGCTGCGTTGGCGGCTGCTGCGGGGCTGGCCATCCAGCTGGGGCTGCGGGCTGCGTCGGCGGCTGCTGCGGGGCTGGCCATCCAGCTGTTGCTGCGGGCTGCGTCGGCGGCTGTTGCGGGGCTGGCAATCCAGCTGGGGCTGCGGGCTGCGTTGCTCTGGCTACCGCAAGTTGCTGCTGGAGCTCTGCTATGATGTCAGCATCCTCAGCAGCGGTGCGATTCTGCACCTTGATCTGTCTGCGTAGCTGCTTGAGGGTCTCATCAGTGGCTGTGTCTGACGAGGAGTCTGATGATTCTTCAACATCAGGTACGGGAGCATCCGATGTGGAGGCGTCCATGTTGGAGGCTTTCTTCTTGTGGCGTAATTCCATCTTGGTGGCGGTGTGGGATCCTTGGGTCGAAGGACCAACTTGTGCGGGACGGAGTCCGACTCAGACTGCCCAGGCCACAAGTAAACTGTATCTCCGGTTGGTGTGGAGTCGGGGGTGAGTGAGGGGGCCGCGGGTACCCACACACGGGCCTCGATGTATCTCTGCCTATCCTATATCCGGTGCGTCGTTGTTGAGGTGACTCAGCTGCCGTTACCCTCGGCGCACGTCGGAGACTCCCTTCGTTCGTCGACCTGGGGATGTTTACTTCCACCGGGCACGACTCCGCCGTAACACCTAGGCGCAGCTAACCTGTGTACTCGCAAGCACTCGCTACCGGGCAATGATCCCGATAGCACTGACTCTATAGAGGACACAAGAAGCTACACGGCGGCGTATTGACGAAGAAGTACTCGGCTCACGGTAACCACCTCAGTGCCAATTCACTTGGAAGCTCGTCTGTGCAGGGAAGGTGTAGGACAGCTGAAGCCAAGAATCCAAATCAGGTCAGTAGAGTGTAGTGGTCAGCAGTGGTAGTCCAATCCAGTCCAGTCCAAGAGAGCAGTTGAGGTAGTCAGTAGTGAAAGCCAGGTTGATTGTTCCGAAGAGAGTGATTTATTCAGTAAAATGGTACTGTTTATAAAGCGTCCGATACACGCCGACCTTGACTCAGCCGACAGTGGCTTGGGAGTAAGTTGCGCGCGGTTATCGGTCGACGTAAGTAACTCCCCTCCCTTCGTGACCTCGTTATTCATATCACGAAGGTCACACGAGATGGAGCTCTTACTAATGAAACATGATATGATACAATGATTACATTCATGTACGGGACAGGGCGCTCCGCACGGGTAGGTATACAGGCATGAGAGCTTTATTTGTACCTACGCCGTGTGTGCGGTGTCTTACAATTATATGTTATTATTTACAATTGATCATATTGCTAGGGCCGAGGCGTACCAGGTTCGGTACACACACCATACCTACACTAAATAACAAATAATATTTAAATTAAATCAAACACTGTTACATTCCACTGTGAGATTGTTTTAATTATTAGAACGTTTTCAACTACAATGTGGGCATCATCAGTAATAACACAATACTAAATCTAAAATTAAAGGACATACAACAATATTAAACATCTAAGGATTGGTCACAATTGGCAGGGTGTGTGGAGGGTGGAAAATGAAACACAATCATCTTTTGTTTTGTTGATAGGTGAAAATATTCATAACAAACTGCAAGAGGCCAAATACACGTTTGTCAGCTCGCAAAAGTGCAATGAGACTTTCTCTGGCAAATATTTTCTAAGTGGGGTCATAGAGTCGCAGATATGTGCCGAGCATGTTGGGAAAAATTTATGTGCAGTAAGTATTTCTAGAATATGTATATAGCTTGTGTTTTTATACATAGTTTCGGTACTAAACGCCATCTGTTTAATGTTAATGCATGTATTTTAGATGAGTGCATCCACAATTTTATTTATTTATTTTATTTATTCATCCTTTACTGTACGTGTACATTGATTACAAACAATTACATAAAAGGTATAAATTCAAATTAAATACAATCAATATACACAGGGCGATTTTATCGCAAAGGCGCGATCTCTTCCAACTAACCCAAAAGTATTAACTTAAATTAAAACATATTATGTGAAAAAAAGCCAAAATTCAAAGCAATTTGGAAAAAAGGGGAAAAAGAAACACAGAGGCAAAGTGATGGGTTACAGAGACGTAGACAGAGAGAACAGTGTAGGTTGATGAAGTAAGGCTTTTGTGCAAGTGCAAGTTCGTCAGTAGCCTGGAGGTGGAGTCTCGGCCTCGTGTACAGGGGGTCCGTGGTTCGATCCCAGGTGCTGGCAAAACTCCCCTTTCACGACACAAGCTTTTAGTAGCTTACTGTGAAAGGTGTATGTATCGAACGTAGCTCCCCTCGACGTGTGTGTACCTAGCACTGGCTGGGTAGCGCGCGTCCCCTACCTACAGATCATGCGATACAGTGGTATCGACGGCCGGCGAACCGCAAAATTGGGAAAAAACTGATTAATTCGAATATTGAGATTAGAATCATGTGTGTTATATCACTAGAAAGCTCTCTCGATTCTGCGTATAATGGTACCAGGGTCGAGGAGATGAGATGTCCGTAACAAGAGTTACAGATTTTTAAGTGTTTTTCCTAATTTTGCGGGTCCGAGTGTGTGTGCATGACACGCGCTTGCATACACAGCCGGCCAGTGTAGCCTCGCGTACACCACAGCATCGCTGTACCGAGACGCGAGCCTACACACTGTGTTGTTATTTAATAAGGTTGTATGATTGTTAAGATAATAATGCAAAGACTGTGTGTCTAACCAAATTGTGAATATATATGTTTGTTGTGTAATGTATGTAAATGTATATAGTAAAATAGTCAACGCGACGAGATGTCATCATACTGTTGATATTGTTGATAAATGTAATAGTATAAGGCATTTTGCGATATTGTAATTACTTGTAATGATGTACAAATGATGTAAAATGTAAATATATTTTTTTTTTTTTTTTTTTTTTTTTTTTATTTATTTCTATCATCAACGGCATTCAGCCTTTTACATTAGTAAGGTCTAAACATATTATACAATAATCAATCAATACAATACAATACAATACAATAATCAATCAATACAATACAATACAATACAATACAATACAATACAATACAATAATCAATCAATACAATACAATACAATACAATCTAAACATATTATACAATAATCAATCAATACAATACAATACAATACAATACAATAATCAATCAATACAATAAAGTAAGGTCTAAACATATTATACAATAATCAATCAATACAATACAATCAATACAACATATTATGTTTAATAAAGAAAGACGACTACTGAGTCGGTCCCCGAGCGGCACGCGGTGTGTTGGGTTGAGAACGCATGACACACCGTGTTGCATAGAACGCACGGTATACCGCCCAGGTTGAGGTGCCCGATGAGACGGGACTCGCCTGTCGGGCGGTGTATATAAGGGGATGCGATTCAGTAGCGCGTCACTCACTGCTGAGCTGTTGTACGATAAGGATATACGTGTTTTCTTTCTACCACCCTGCCACTACCTTGCTTTCTATTGGACTTCGTTTGACTGTTGGACTGACCGGACTGGACATTGGATACTCTTGCTGACCACGACCATTGGAACGGATTTGGACTTTCTTTGGCCTACACGAAGCAAGCATCTCCTCTGCACCGACGAAGCTCCCGACGTAGATTCGCATTGTGGTGGCTACCTACTCAACGCTTCACTCGATACGCCGCCGTATACCTATTTGGACACTCAAGATAGCCGGTGCACCATTGGTTCATTGCCCGTGGTGTGTGCGCTTGCGAGTGTGTCATTGTGGTGTACCTAGGTGTTGACGGAGAAGCCGCGAGCAGTGTGGGTCTCTGCAGGTGGTCTATTAGGCAGCCTTCCGACGTGCTTTGGTGGTGTAAGCTGAGTGTCTTCACCCATCGACGTACCGGCTGCCGACGATCTGATTGATCGACGTTACCCGCATGGTAACACTACCACCATCTTCATCGGTGGTTACAAGCAGCGTGAGAGCCAGCAAACCCCCACTCACCCCGACTCCAGTCCACCTTGGAGATACAGTCTATGTACGACGCGTACTAGGGAGTCAAGTAGTACCGTACATAGTGGTCCTTCGAGTGCCGGATCTTCGCTGCTTGCTGAATCGCCGATACCAGGATGGCGCCATCACTACGCTCTGGAGCGCGTGGTGAACGGGATCGAGAGGCCGCACCGGATGCTGCTGCCTCCGAGCAGATCCCTACGACGCCAGAACAGCCTTCCACTTCAGACACGGACCGCACTCACACAGACGAGACGGCCCGACAACAGAGGAAGGACCTGGAGAAGGAGCTCGAGGAGCTCAAGAAGATGATGGACCAGATGAACAGAGCGATGCGGATCAAGGACGCGGCTTTGGCGGCCGCTCTCTCCGCGCAGAGTGATTACGCAGCGGGACCCAGCGTCGCGGCGCAGTTGACGTCGCCCGCACCACCCGTGCCTGCTGCGTCGATACTCGCAGTACCCACGCCGCAGTTCCCCGAGCCAGCCCGCCGACAAGAGGACGCAAGGGACAGACGGACTGCCGAGTGGGTCGACCAAACGACGGGCTCTGTCGCCCGTACCACAGAGGAGAGAAGAATGGAGGCCATGATCGCCAGGCAGCATTGTGACAAGGATCTGAAGAAGTACAAAGGAGATCCAATGGAGTGGGAGAATTTCCTGTTGCAGTACAGGGAGACTAGCCGGCTGCTATCTCTCACCCCAGCGGAGAACAGAACCAGATTGGCGAAGGCGCTAGAGGGTCCTGCCTACCAACAAGTCCGGGACATGCTGATGAAAAATGATCCGGAAGAGATCATGGCCGAGCTGGAGAGGCGTTTTGGGCAGCCCAAACAGGTCGTAGCAGACATCCGAGAGAAGCTGTGACTTTGGCCGTCTCTGGAGAACGCCACGCTGGCGGGGATGTACGAGTTTGCGTCGCATCTCCGTGCCGCCTACACCGTTCTTCGCGATCACGCGGATCGCTACCTCGTGGATCCCGACTTCATGGAGGAGGTCGTTGAGAAGCTACCGCAATGGCAGGTTACCTTGTGGGTGAACCGTGTCATCTCCGCCCGAGAGGTGGAAAAAGTGCCAGTGGATTTTGAGTTCTTCATTAAGTTTTACAATGGACTATGTGATGGCATACAAGCTTCGTATGTTAAGCCAAAACAAAAGGCACGAAGAGAAAAGGTGTTTGTGTGTGACGAATCGCCGGTAACAGAAGAGGTCGATGATGCGCCCAGCACAAGCCGGCAAGCACGGCTAACGGTCAGTGAACTGAAAAGTGTTAGTGGTTGCGCCTTCTGCAAGAAGGCGCACAAAAGTGTTAAGTGCCGGGCCTACTTAAAAATGTCGCTAGAAGATAAGTGGGCCGCAGTTAGAAGATTGAAACTGTGTTTCAAGTGTCTGGGGGGCGATCATGCGGCGCCCGCCTGTAGTGCGCGTACGTGTGGGGTGGCGGACTGCAATAAAAACCACCACAACACGTTGCATAGAGACGCAATGACAGTGGGGACAGTGACAAACACGTGGCGTGACGATTGCCCCGTGTTATTAAAAGTGTTACCGGTGAAAATAAGTGGCCCTGCGGGGTGTGTGAGTGTGTACGCCCTCTTGGACGAGGGTTCTACTATAACACTAGTGGACGCAGCAGTGGCAGACGCTGTGGGAGTGACAGGCCGCAAGACGGGTCTGTCTATACACGGCGTACATGGCATGGCCATGTGTGAAGAGAACTCGAGAAGAGTCAAGCTCAAGATTAGCGGTGAGAGCGGAAAGAGATATGCGTTTTCCGGCAACACCGTAGGCGAGCTACAACTGCCTGAACAAAGAGTGGCTCGCTCAAGAGAGGAGCTACGTAATCCAGGAAAGGCGGTTACGCTTGTAAGGCCGAAGATTCTTATAGAAGGGGCCGTAGGGAGGTTGAACTCCCTCTTGAAGAAGCTCAAGAGGGACCCTTCCCTCCACAAGGCGTACCGCGAGAAAATAGAAGATCTTCTCGCGAAAGGGTACGCCGAACGCGTCGATGTGGACGCACTACGTGACTACCACCCGAGGCGGTGGTACCTCCCGCACTTCGCCGTGGTGAATCCACGGAAGCCGACGAAGTTGCGGGTGGTGTTCGATGCAGCTTGCAGATACCGAGGAGTATCATTGAACGACCGTCTGATGACGGGGCCAGATATGCTGTCATCGTTACTCGGTAACATCTTACGATTCAGGGAGGGCCCGATTGGCCTCACAGCTGATATCAAGGAGATGTTCCTGAGGGTAAAGATCATCGAGGAAGACAGAGAATCGCAACTTTTCCTCTGGGAGGATAAGGGAGAGATAGTCACTCTGCGACTCTCCTCAATGATGTTCGGAGCTAAGTGTTCCCCGGCTAGTGCGCAGTATGTGCGCAACAAGATCGCGGAGTCCCAGGAAGCGATCTACCCGGAGGCAGCCGAAGCCGTCGTTAGCAAATTCTACATGGACGACTATCTAGACGCCGCTGAGTCAGAAGAAGAAGCCGTTCGACTGGTGGAAGGAGTAACGAGAGTGTTGGCCTCCGGTAATATGGAAGTCACCAATTGGGCTTCAAACAAGCCCGCGGTGCTAGGGCCCGCCGCAGTAGAGATCTCAAGAGAGGTCGAGATAGCGCCGGACCAGGCCGAACGCGTATTGGGGGTCAGATGGAGCCCTCAAGAAGACGTGTTCCGCTACACGCTGACAGAGACGGCCGAGTGGGCAGCGCAGTGGCCAACAAAGAGACAGCTACTGAGCGCTGTAATGAAAATATTCGACCCACTCGGCTTCATTGCGTGCATACTCATCCGGGCCAAGATCCTCCTGCAAGAGGTATGGAGGTCAAGTGTTGCCTGGGATGAGGAAATAGAGCCACGCCACGCAGAGAAGTGGCGAGATTGGCTGGAACTGATAGCGCAGTGTGACTGCGCAATCCCGCGATGCTGCCGCCTGAAGAAGAATACGCCAGCGACCGTACATATCTTCGGGGATGCATCGGAAGCGGCCATGTGTGTGGTCGCGTACATCGAAGAAGAGGGTCGGGTGGCTTTCCTGGGAAGCAAAGGAAAAGTGGCACCCCTCAAGCCTCTCTCAGAGCTGAGGCTAGAGTTACAAGCCGCGTTGATGGCAGCCAGACTCTGGGCGACCCTCAAGAGAGAAATGCGAGGACGAGTCGATCGGGTGGTGATATGGACCGATTCAACGACCGTCTTGCAGTGGATAACATCGGATCCCCGCAGCTACCACACATTTGTGGCAAATAGGCTGGGTGAAATAGACGAACTCACCCAGCCGAGTGACTGGCGGTGGGTGCCGACCGCAATGAACCCCGCGGACATTGGAACGCGGGATATCGGAACGCCGGATCTAGGCCCTGACAGCCTATGGTTCAGAGGCCCGGCGTTCCTCCGAGAATCGGAAGAAGAGTGGCCGCAGCGCCAGAGGCCGACTAGTGAGTGCCCCATAGAGAGACGGGACTTCAGCGGTGCTACGGCTGCAAGCACACTACACAGAAGAAACGAAGCGCTCCCGGAAACCAAGAGATTATCGTCGTGGGAGCGGCTGGTGCGGACAACTGCGTACGTGAGAAGATTCGCTGACAATTGTCGACGCATCGGCCACAGAGGGGCCTTGAGGGTCCCGGAACTGCGTAAGGCCGAAGTTGCCTTACTAAGACATGATCAGGGCGATTCGTTCGCCCAAGAGATAGCCGCACTGCGCAACAAGAACACAGTGGCGGCAGGCAGCCGACTTGCTGCATGGAACCCCACGATAAGAGAAGACGGGATACTTGTGTCGGATTCCCGCCTTAGAAACGTGGAAGGCGCAGGGGGGGAGTACTCAAGACCTCCCCTGCTAGACGGTGAAAGTGAGTACGCTACGCTGAAGCATATTCACCGTATCTCCGGCCATCAGAGCGCCGAGAAGTTGGTAGCAGACGTCCGCCGAGATTATGCGGTCCTCCGGCTTCGAACAAAGGCACGCAAGATAGTGTATCAGTGCCAACATTGTCGGGTGTTGAGAAGCAAACCCGCGCAGCCCCTGATGGGGCCACTACCACAGGGTAGACTCGCCTATCGTCTTCGGCCCTTCACCCACTGTGGGGTAGACTTCTTTGGGCCGGTGGACGTGGTGATAGGCAGAAGAAAGGAGAAGAGGTACGGTGCCTTGTTTACATGTTTGACAACAAGGGCCGTACACCTGGAATTGGCACATTCCCTGAGCTCCGATTCCTTCATCATGGCGCTGCAGAGGATGTCTGCGAGGAGAGGAAGTCCCAGTACACTCTACTCGGATAATGGGACGAACTTCCGAGGCGCACACCGGGAACTAAATGCAGCACTGAGAGAGCTGCGAGAAGACCCGCGAGTACAAGAAGAGATGACCGTCCAGAGAATTGAGTGGCGGTTCATCCCACCGAACACACCCCACATGGGGGGAGCCTGGGAGCGTCTGGTGCGCTCCGTGAAGAAGGCACTCGACTCGACGTTAAAGAGTCGAACGTTGAAGGAAGAGACCCTGCTGACGGCACTGGCCGAGGCTGAGCACTCAGTAAACAGCAGGCCGCTGACACATGTAAGCGTCAGCCCAGTCGACGAGGCGCCGCTCACGCCAAACCATTTCCTGTTGGGAACTGCGAGCGGGCGGCCTCTGTTGACATGTTATCCGGAAGGAGCTGAAGAGACAAGCATGCGCAAGCAGTGGCGCATCGCCCAGGTGCTAGCCGATTCATTCTGGCGGAGATGGCTGAGAGAGTACGTGCCTACTTTGGCCCAGCGTCAGAAGTGGAGAGTGCCCGCCGAACCGCTGAAGGTGGGCGAGCTAGTCATAGTAGCGGATCCCTCTCAACCCCGAAATCAATGGCCGAGAGGGAGAATCACCGAGGTGTTCCAGAGCGCGGATGGGCAGGTCAGAGCCGCCTACGTCCGCACGAAGCATGGAGAATACAGACGCCCGGCATCGAAGTTACTCAAACTCCACGTCTCGGACGGCGAGTTCGAGAATTAAGGGTGAGGGAAGCCTCACGGGGGGAGTGTATCGAACGTAGCTCCCCTCGACGTGTGTGTACCTAGCACTGGCTGGGTAGCGCGCGTCCCCTACCTACAGATCATGCGATACAGTGGTATCGACGGCCGGCGAACCGCAAAATTGGGAAAAAACTGATTAATTCGAATATTGAGATTAGAATCATGTGTGTTATATCACTAGAAAGCTCTCTCGATTCTGCGTATAATGGTACCAGGGTCGAGGAGATGAGATGTCCGTAACAAGAGTTACAGATTTTTAAGTGTTTTTCCTAATTTTGCGGGTCCGAGTGTGTGTGCATGACACGCGCTTGCATACACAGCCGGCCAGTGTAGCCTCGCGTACACCACAGCATCGCTGTACCGAGACGCGAGCCTACACACTGTGTTGTTATTTAATAAGGTTGTATGATTGTTAAGATAATTGTGCGGGACGGGAGCCGACTCAGCTCGCCACTGTCCACAAGTGAACTGTACTCCAGATGTTAGGAGTCGGAGGTGAGTGGGGGGTAGCTGGGCACCACAGCCGCCGCCTCGATGTCTGTTATGCCTTGGACGGGTATATCCGGGTGCGTCGTAGTAGTAGGGTGGCTCAGCCGCCGTTACCCTCGACAACACGTCGGAGACTCCCTTCGTTCGTCGACCTGGGGATGTTTACTTCCACCGGGCACGACTCCGCCGTAACACCTAAGCACAGCTAGCCTGTGTACTCGCAAGTACTCACTACCGGGCAATAATCCCGATAGCACTGACTGTATAGAGAACACAAGAAGCTACACGGCGGTGTATTGACGAAGAAGTACTCGGCTCACGGTAACCACCTCAGTGCCAATTCACTTGGAAGCTCGTCTGTGCAGGGAAGGTGTAGGACAGCTGAAGCCAAAAGTCCAATCCAGTTCCAGGGCGTGTAGTGGTCAGCAGTGGTAGTCGAGTCCAAGAGAGCAGTTGAGGTAGTCAGTAGTGAAAGCCAGGTTGATTGTTCCGAAGAGAGTGATTTATTTAGTAAAATGGTACTGTTTATAAAGCGTCCGATACACGCCGACCTTGACTCAGCCGACAGTGGCTTGGGAGTAAGTTGCGCGCGGTTATCGGTCGACGTAAGTAACTCCCCTCCCTTCGTGACCTCGTTATTCATATCACGAAGGTCACACGAGATGGAGCTCTTACTAACAACACATGTTACATGACAACGCACACCGCGCGTGCAGGCATTTTGTATGAGAACTTTATTTGTACCTGCATCGCGCGGGGTCGTGTCTTACATTCATATTTCTCTTTTACATTTGATATTAGGTATACATATATTTGATTTTACTTAAAACTATCTAGAAAGGAGTGTCTGGTTCGGCACACCCCCCCCGTGAGGGTTCCCCTCACTAGAGTATCATCCCGAACCGGGCCCTAGGATGTATTTATCCTGCATAGTCTTGCCGCCGATCTTGTGTACTCCCCGTGAGATGTCTTCACGGTGGCGGATCTTATCTGCCCGTCGCGGCTCTGGTTCACGTCCACAATCCTTCCTCGTGGCCATGTACCGCGTGGTGATGTCGGGTCGGCCACGACGACCAGGTCGCCTATTTGCAGTGGACGTGTCTCTTTGTTCCACTTACTTCGCCGGGAGAGCGTTGGTGCGTACTCCCGCACCCAACGCTTCCAAAACAAGTCTGTCAGTTGCTGCGACAGTTTCCACTGCTTCCTGACGCAGACCTCATTCATCTCCTCAGGATAGCAGCCGAGGTTCGGCCTCCCGCTTTTTCGCCCCATAAGGAAGTGGTTTGGGGTCAGCGGTTCATCTTCGGCCGGGTCAACCCCAATATGTGTTAGAGGCCGGCTGTTGACGAGGTGCTCGGCTTCTGCTAGGGCTGTCTGTAAGGTCTCCTCTTTCAGTGCCCGTCCCTTGAGAATGGCGTGGAGCGCCTCCTTAACTGAGCGGACAAGCCGCTCCCAAGCCCCCCCCATGTGTGGTGTATTTGGGGGTATGAAACGCCATTCCATACGCTGGGTAGTCATTTCTTCCACTACCTTTTCATTTTTCGCCAGCTCTTTGAGGGCCGCGTTGAGTTCCCGCTCGGCGCCTCTAAAGTTTGTGGCATTGTCTGAGTATAGTATTCTTGGATGTCCTCTTCTGGCGCTCATCCTTTGGAGTGTCATTATAAACGAGTCGGCACTTAAGCTGTGTGCCAACTCCAAATGCACTGCGCGCGTCGTTAGGCAAGTGAATAGTGCGCCGTATCTCTTCTCTCGTCGTCGGCCCACCACTACCTCCATTGGCCCAAAGAAGTCCACTCCACATCTGGAGAACGGGGGCTGGTGGTGGGCTAGCCTTTCTGGGGGTAGTGGTGCCATTATTGGAGGCAGGGCACGGGCCTTCCTTACTCGGCACATCTGACACCTGCCGATAACTGCCCTTACTGTTGTTCTGTCTGCCTCACCTCAGCAATAGTTTTCTCGGCACTCTGGTGCCCCATCTTGGCGTGAATGTTGTGGATCATCAATCGCACATATTTGTGATCCCCGTCCAAGATGGGTGGGCGCTGGAATTCTCCATCTACGCCTTCCATGTTTTTCAGCCGTCCGGCTGAAACCAGCACGCCATCCTCCCGCAGTTCTGGTGTAAATGTTCTCAGGCGGCTGCCAGACGGGATCGGCCTCCCTCGTCTTAGTTCCGACATCTCGTCGGCGAAGGCTGTCTTCTGCGTTCTCCGCAGCCATGCCACCTTTGCTGCCCTTAGTTCTGGTACTTGTAGCCCACCGGTTTCACCTTGGCGGCGGCATTTCTGGACGAAACGCCTCACCCAGGCCGTGGTGCGGATCAGCCGCTCCCAGGATGAGAAGCGCACTGGATCTGGTAGGGCGTTGAATACCTCTTTTTCAGTGGTTCCCACGAAGGATGCACGTAGTTCCGGCCCTGGTGACTTGACGATCTTGTTCTCCGGCCACTCTTCCTCGGGTTTGCTCAGGAACGCTGGACCGGAGAACCATAATCCTTCTGCATTTAGATCTTCTCTTTTTACCTCTCTTGTGCCAACGTCCGCTGGATTGCTTTTGGTGGGGACCCATCTCCACTGGCTTCCTTGGGTGAGCTCATCAATCTCACCCAAGCGGTTGCTTACGAACGTAGAATACGCTCGTGGGTCCCCCTGGATCCAGGACAGCACCGTGGTGGAGTCGGTCCAGAAGACCGTCGAGTCCACCCGACCGGTCATCTCTCTCCTTATACTCGCATGGAGTCGTGCTCCCAACAGGGCCGCTTGCAACTCCAGACGTGGCACGGTCAGTGGCTTTAGCGGCGCCACCTTCGTCTTGCTCGCTACGAAGTTAACCTGGTCGCCCTCCTTAATGTAGACGACAGTGCAGCAGGCCTCTTCAGAGGCGTCACAGAACACATGCAACTGTGCTGCAGAATTCTTCCGGGTACGGCAGCATCGCTTGATCTTTATTTCACTGTTGAGGAGTTGCAACCATTCTTTCCATCGGGCTGCGTGTGCTGGATTGACCCTCTCGTCCCAGGCCACACCGCTTCTTACTACCTCTTGGAGGATGACCTTTGTCCTCACGATGAGGCAGGCGATGAGGCCTAGGGGGTCAAAGGTTTTCATGGCGGCGCTTAGGAGCTGCCGCTTGGTCGGCCACTCGGAAACTGTGGCTGAGTTGAGTCCATAAGTAAAGTGGTCCCTTTGCGGGTTCCACTGGACTCCCAATATCCTTTCAGCCACGGAGCTCGCTGCGATGTCCCTGTTTCTCTGGTTCTCCTGGGGTCCGTTGTCATTGATTATTTCTTTTTTGTTGGACGCCCAGTTAGTAAGATTCATCTGTCCCGTGGCCAGGACCGCGGTGACTTCTCGCACCAACTTTCTAGCCTCTTCCTCCTCATCCACGGAATCTAAGTAGTCGTCCATATAGAAATTGGACTGGACGGCTGCTGCTGCCTCCGGGAATCTGCTCTCGTTCTGAATCGCAATATTGTTCCTTACAAACTGCGCGCTTGCTGGCGAACATCGTGCGCCGAACATCATCGAATTCAAAACGTATGTGCTGGTCGACCCGGGAGCATCTTCCCAGAGGAAGAGTTGGGATTGTCGATCCTCTTCAATGATCCTGACACGGAGGAACATTTCTTTGATGTCCGCAACAAGGGCTATTTGTCCCTCCCTGAATCGGAGGATGTTTCCGAACAGGGAGGTTAATAGGTCAGGACCGGTTTAGAGGTTTTCATTCAATGAAGCTCCCCGGTGCGTTGCTGCTGCGTCAAACACCACACGTAGCTTCCCCGGCTTGTTCGGGTTTTGTACCCCAAAGTGTGGCAAGTACCATCGCCGGGGGTGTGGTGGCAGCTCTTTGGTTACTTTACTTGCGTAACCCTTTGTCAAAAGATCTTCTATCTTCTCTGTATAACTTTTCTTCAGTTCTGGGTTCCTCTCTAGCTTGCGCACCAGCGACCGTAGTCGCGTCACTGCACTGGCACGGTTGTCTGGCAGCGTGACGGTGTCACTCCGCCAAAGCAGACCAGTGCACCACGTCCCATCGGTGGCTTGTGACGTTGTACGTGTCATTATGTAGTGGGCCTTGACCTCCTCAGCTGGCACTCTTCTTGCTGCGGTGACTCCAAGGGAGTCCACTGAAAAATGGCTCTTAATGAGATCGGCAAGCGGGTCTTCCTCAATCACATATGCGACCGCCTCCTCCTCATTCTTTCCCCCATGAGTGGTCCATCCCAGCGCCGTCCTGGACATTACGACCGAGTCGTCGCCGTTTTCCACTATTTCTCGGCCGACGATGATTTGGACGTTGTCCTGCCCTATCAGCATTCGGGGCCGGACGGCGGGGAGTTGCTCAGGGCACAGAAGATCGTCCTTGTGGCGTGCCATGCGCTGCCTGGACAGAACTATCTTGGTTGTTGTCTGTGCCCTTATTTTGTGCGGTTGGCCGTCCTCTCCGCTTACTCTGACCTCGATTCTTCGCGAATCCATCTCATTTATTATGCTACCTCCCACGCCGCGGACGTGGAGGCCCGTAACCTTCCCGGGTGCACCGATTGCGTCAGCTACGGACGCATCAATCAGGGTTACTGTTGCGCCCTCGTCAAGCAGGGCGTGGATATTTACACTTCCAGCCGGCCCTGTCACTTTGACGGGTAGCACCTTCAGCAGTACTCCTGCATTGTTCACTGGCGTCGCGTGTGCTACCACTTCTTCTCGGCGATAGTTGGCCTCATCGTGAAGGGTGGCATGATGGAGCCTGCGGCACTCACCGATGCCGCAGCGTTGAGCTCTACACTTTACGGGCTTGCCGTGCCCCGCGGCCAGGCACACACGACACAATTTTCGTTCGCGCACTATACGCCATCTACCGGCTATGTCCATTGACGTGTAAGACGCACATGTTCCTGTTTCATGCGGTCCGACACATACCGCGCAACGGTTTTCGATGCGGCCACTAACACGGCCGCTACCGTCACTTTGGCGGTGGTTGTCCCCATTACCACGGCCATCACTTTGCCGAGAACCACTGTATGCATTGTTCACACTGTTTGCACGGTTTGTATTATTAGCACTGTTCGTGCTATTAGCATTGTTCGCACTATTAGCACTGCTATCCAATGGTTCATTCACACAAAACACTTTATTCATCTTCGTTGTCTTCAGTTTTGCGCGGCGTTTGCTATCCTGCAACCAATCCTCGCTACCACCATCTCGGGCCGAGCTCACATATCTCGTGAGCCATGCGAGGAAGTCGTGAAGGGTGACTGGGTCTCCAATTTTCCTTCCGCTGATGGCGAGGGTTAACGTCCAATGATTTCTTATGTAGAATGGGAACTTTGCTACTGCTTCCCGCAATAGATCCTTTCTTGATGCGATATAGCTCGGGTCGAAACCGGTGAGTGTCTCTACAGCGGCCGCGATCTCATCGTGCGCCTCCAGTATCTCAGCGGTGGACGAATCTTCCCTTAGCTGCTTCACTCGGCTGAGGTTGCCACACATGATGGCCTCCACCTCACCAGGTCGGGCAAATCTTGCCTCCAATTCTTTCATGACGCATGCTACTAGGCCGGGCATGTCGTAGTTCAGCTTGGGGCCCACGGCCTTCCAAGCTTCTCCAGTCAATTTTGTCTGCAATCGGACTATGTTTTCCGATTCACCGATCTGACTGCGCCTTGTGGTGAAGTCAAACACATTTCTGAATGATGGCCACTTCAATGGGTCGCCGTTGAAGGACGGGAGCTCTAAGTCACGGCTTGATGGCGCAGGGCCAATGTCTCGGTGGCGGCGTACCCAATCGTCAGTGTACATGTCCTGTGTGATGGGCGGCGGACAGTGTACAGGAGCGGCTGACCACGGCGGTGAAGCATTGGCGCATTCACTGTGTGATGACGATGGTTGGTGAATCCAATTGCCGACCGGCGGTGCTCGTTGCGCTGCTGAGTGCCAGACGGGGACTGAAGGCTGCGCCACTGGGTGCTGCGACGGCGGCTGCTGGGCTGACCATCCAGCGGGGGCTGCAGGCTGCGCCACTGGGTGCTGCGACGGCAGCTGCGGGGCTGACCATCCAGCGGGGGCTCTAGTCTGCGCCACTGGGTGCTGCGGTGGCGGCTGCGGGGCTGACCATCCAGCGGGGGCTGCAGGCTGCGCTACTGGGTGCTGCGGTGGCTGCTGCGGGGCTGACCATCCAGCGGGGGCTGCAGGCTGCGCCACTGGGTGCTGCGATGGCGGTTGCGGGGCTGACCATCCAGCGGGGGCTGCAGGCTGCGCCACTGGGTGCTGCGGTGGCTGCTGCGGGGCTGACCATCCAGCGGGGGCTGCAGGCTGCACCACTGGGTGCTGCGATGGCGGCTGCAGGGCTGACCATCCAGCGGGGGCTGTAGGCTGCGCCACTGGGTGCTGCGATGGCTGCTGCGGGGCTGACCATCCAGCGGGGGCTGCAGGCTGCACCACTGGGTGCTGCGATGGCGGCTGCAGGGCTGACCATCCAGCGGGGGCTGCAGGCTGCACCTTCTGTTGAGGCTGCGACGGATACTGCGTCGGTGGATGCTGCGATGGCAACTGCGTCCATCCAGCTGGGGCTTCAGGCCATATTTGTCGGAAAAAACTGAGAAAACACTTTAGGTGTTATATTTGTATGAAAATTTTTTGTGTGGAAACATTTTAAGTGTTATATTTGTATGAAAAAATTTCTGTTCAACTGTTCCGTAGAAACACTTAAGGTGTCATATTTGTCGGAAAAACTGTGAAAAAACTTTAGGTGTTGTGTTTGTATGAAGAGATTGTGATTTTTTTTTTTTTTGTAAACTATGGATACAGAAATGTCATCCGGAGATGAGGCGTCAGATGCGGGCGTGGTATTTACGCCACGTCGATCTCTTGCAAGGACGCCTCCTGTGGTAATAACGAAACATGTGAATGCTAGCACGGGAGCTGACTCTGATGGTTCCATGGTTACAAGAAGTAAGGGGAAAAAGGGAAGCGGTAAGGCGTCAGGAGGTGTTGTAGTTACTGGATTGACCTCAGCGGGGGAGCGACCATCGGGGGATCCAACGATGGAGGCGCTTCCCAGCACAAGTGGAGAACCAGGACCTCGCACCAAGAAGAGGAGAAGGCAGCCTATCAGCCCATCTGCGGCTGAAACGGTTGCCTCAGCAATCGAAGAGGCAACAGAGGGACCAAATCGGGATAGGGCTGCATTCTTAGCCATAGCTGAGTCAATTGAAAGTATACTCTCGCAGGATAAGAGTCGTTTAAATATTGAACAGAAGGCTGAAGTGAGGAGCCTCGTTTCCGCGGCTGGCGAGTTGCTCATCGGGAGCAACCTGAGAGAAGCGGCGGCCACCGCGAGGGCGAGCGCCGCTGAGGAAGCTTTGAGGTCCCTCAAGGGAGACTTCACGTCTCTTCGAGGGGATGTCAAGATCGCTACGGAGACGGTGTCGCGGGTGCAGGCGGTGACGCCGGCTGCACCAAGAGAAACTTATGCCGAGAGAGCGGCACGAGTCGTCACTCGTGCCACTACTTCTAAGGCTCCGGCGGTAGTCATCCGTCCGGAGCAAGCGGAGGGAGCAACTTCGGAGTCAACCCGAGCGGCGCTTAAGGAAATCCTGGACCCGGTTCAGGATGGGTTCAGAGCGGTTCGAGTACGTAGGGCGCGTGGTGCCGGTGTGGTGGTGGAGACATCCACCAAGGAGGGCGCGTTAAAGATTTTGGCTTCAGAGAAGCTGAAATCAAAGGGTTATACAGCTGCCGAACCCAAGGGAAGGCTCCCACGTATCGTGCTCCACGATACGCCGAGGGAGCTTTCAGATGCAGATCTCCTGAAGGAGATATATAGATCAAACATTAAGGGAACCGAAATTTCGGAGGAGACTTTTATGTCTTCAACTAGGAGAGTCGCCAGATTTGGCCCGAAAACTGGCGCTTTTGTGGGCAGCATCTTGGCCTGCAACGGGCGGGTCAGGTCTGCACTCGTGTCTCAGGGCTTCGCGTATGTGGGATGGAGTGCTTGTCGTGTACGGGACTTTGTTGGTGCCATAAGGTGCTATAAGTGCCAATTGTACGGGCATACCCAGAGGCAGTGTATGCACAAGAGCCCTGTGTGTAGTCGCTGTGCCAGGGAGGGACATGAAGAGGAACAGTGCAAGGTCCCCACTGAGAGGAGCGTGTGTGCCACGTGCACACGCTTCAAAAAGAATGCGGCCCACCCCACGTTGCGGAACAACCTGCCACGTTTGCCGGGCCTATGGGTGAGAGCTGGATTGATCTTACGCTTTGCACCAATGATCTGTGTACAGAGCTCTTTAATTGGAGGGTTCACGTTGGTGAGGTTTCAAGCGACCATCGGCTTATCACTTGGTCGGTCGGTGGTTTGCTCGGGGTCGATCCATACGGTCTCTGGAGCTTTCGCTGCTCGAATGCTGATTGGGAACTCTTTGGTTTTGCTTTGAAAGATGAAGTGAGAGATTTTGCTTTGTGGAAGTGTGAAGGTGCCGAATCACTTGGGGAAAAGTTTAACTCAGCGGTTGTTCAAGTTGCTACCGAGGTGCTGGGTAAATGTAGGCCTGGGGGAAGGAAGTCCACCAATTGGTGGACACCAGAACTCACGGTCCTGCGACGTCAATTTAAGTCAGCCGAAAGGGCCTATGGTCCTGTTAGAAAGGGTAGCGTCATGCGGGACTCTCCCGCTGGCAAGTGTCTCCTTGAGTCGCTTCAGCGTGCGAGGGGCTCCTACCATATGGCCATAAGGCATGCAAAGACCTCGGCCTGGAAGGAGTGGATTACAGAAACCGGAAACGCCGACCCTTGGTCCGTGACGCGAACAGCTGTCAAGACCAAAAGGTCCGCCGATCATTATCTTACTAGCATTGTAGCTGGCGGTAGTGAAACTGTGTGCATTGATGACACACTAAGGGCCCTCTTGGATGGGTTAGTGCCGCTTGACTCGACGTCCACGGACAGCCCGTTTCATGCAGGGTTGCGTGTTCTGGTGCGCTGCCCTAACGCTCGTGAGACTATAGATGCTGCAAGCGTCGTGACTCACAGCGAATTGAATGGAATCATCAAAACATTAGGCCCAAAAAAGGCCCCAGGGATTGACAGACTGAATGGTATGATAGTCAAAAACGTCTGGAAGAGTTGTCCAGCGGAGGTGCTGCAGCTTTTCCAGTGTTGTATGAAAGAGGGTGTTTTCCCAAAAGTATGGAAGAAAGGTTTGCTCAGAGTGATACCCAAAGGCAATGACAAGCCTCTGTCGGATCTCAAGGCGTACAGACCGATTACCCTGCTGCCTTCCTTTGGCAAAATCCTTGAGGTTTTGGTGAGGAACCGGCTTGGGTCGGCTCTGGCGCCGGGAAGTCCTAAACAGTTTGGTTTCAGCCAGGGTCTCTCTACTGAGCATGCCATCGAAGCTTGTCTGAAATGGAAGGATGAAAGAAGAGAAAAGAATGTGCTGGGTGTCTTCTTGGATATAGCTGGGGCGTTTGACAATGCGTGGTGGCCTCTTATCCTGGCCAAGCTGAGGATACGGGGTTGCCCCCGCTGGCTGTATAACATAATCTGCAGCTACTTCAGCGAAAGGTCAGTGGTAATCCACCACGCAGGGCATTTGGTTGAGAGGGAGGTCACCATGGGCTGCCCACAGGGATCGGTTCTTGGACCGTTTCTTTGGAATGTCTTGTTTGATGACCTTCTGAGGATGGATTTGCCGCCTGGGTGCACCATTTTTGCATATGCTGACGATGCGCTTCTCTTACTCTCCGGAGATACGAGAGGTGCAATCGGGAGCAAGTTTAGCATCGCGATAGATCGCATCTTGACGTGGGGCAGGGTGAACAGGCTTGTTTTCTCGCCGAGCAAGACCTCCGCGCTGTGGTTGAAGGGTGTGCTGGGAAGGGGCAGGAACCCGGTGCTTCGGATGGATGGGCATCCTGTCAGGGTTGTCGATGAAGTCCGATACCTGGGGGTTGTCCTTGACAGGGGCTTCACCTTTCTTCCACACGTGCGAGCGACTGCCGAAAAAGCGGGAGTGTTATTTCATACTTTACGCAGACTCAGTCGTGGTACATGGGGCCTTAAGGCGGGGACTATGCGTACCATTTATCGGGCGACGTATGTGGCTCAGGTCACCTATGGTGCTCGTGTTTGGTCGCATCGTCTTGAGGTTGGTTCTGTGTCCGCGGCGGTCTTGAGGGGACAGAGACTCCCCCTGCTCGCCGTCACAGCTGCGTATCGAACGGCTGCTAGCGATGGCCTCCCCGTCATCGCTGGTGTGTTGCCCGCAGATTTAGAAATTTTAGATGGTGCCAGGCGCAAACTCAAGGCTGACGGCAGTTGTGAACATCTCGGAATCTCTGTTAATGCGGAGCCTGGGACTAGAGGACTTAGTAGGGCAATCGGCGTGATCCGAAAGAGGACTTTTGAAGTTTGGCAAGATAGGTGGGATCGAGGGAGAACTGCTAGATTGGTCTACAGTTTCCTCCCTGATGTATGTGAGAGAATGAAGAGGCGATTCCTTTCCCTCAATCACTATGCCGTCCAGCTTGTTACGGGCCACGGTGATCTAAAGGGCAGGTTATATGACCTTGGCCTAGCGGAGAATCCGTGGTGTGTTTGTGGATTGGGGGCGCAGTATGCTGGGCACATCCTATGGGAGTGCTCCGTGATGAATGATGCTAGAGATGTAATGATAGACGATATGAGTGAAGACACTCCCAGACCAATATGGTTTGGGGAGGTTCTGCAATGCCCGAGAAACCTTAAAGCATTTTTGGTGTTTGTGGATGTGTGGGTATCTCGTTGGGAGCTTTTGCGTCAGCCGGGTTTACCCCCGCCTGACGTGGAAGGGTCTTAGGGTTGGTTTTGCCCATTGCGGCGTTGGCGCGATAGCGAACTCGTGTTTTCGTTGTGTCGTCCTGTCTCCCTTGGTGGAGAGTAGGTTTGGGAGGTATGTCCCTTTTGGGAGGGTTTAATGTTTTCACACCATTCAGGCACTGGTGGCTCTCGGGCTCGCGCCCTCGGAACGCCAATTAACACGTTTCTGGACACCTCACTTCGGCCTTCTGTTACTACCAATTTGTACACATAATTCATTTATTCGATATTATTTCTGTTTTATTACTTGTGTTATTCTTGTCCTGTTCTATATATTTTTTTTTAACTATATTGTTATTATTTTATATATTTTTTTTTAAATAAACATCTTTCAAAAGGGACATTGAAGAGAGAGTGTTGCTTAAAAGATTCCCACGATGGCGGTTTTGGCCGGTTGGCCCTTCAGGCCTGCCTAACGGCCCGCCCGTGAGGACAAATTTAGTTTAATTATGCGGATAAATAGGAGTTCACAACTCCTGAGATATCCGGGTGGAGGTGGGTTTCTCTTCAATGACCGGACTGGACATTGGATACTCTTGCTGACCACGACCATTGGAACGGATTTGGACTTTCTTTGGCCTACACGAAGCAAGCATCTCCTCTGCACCGACGAAGCTCCCGACGTAGATTCGCATTGTGGTGGCTACCTACTCAACGCTTCACTCGATACGCCGCCGTATACCTATTTGGACACTCAAGATAGCCGGTGCACCATTGGTTCATTGCCCGTGGTGTGTGCGCTTGCGAGTGTGTCATTGTGGTGTACCTAGGTGTTGACGGAGAAGCCGCGAGCAGTGTGGGTCTCTGCAGGTGGTCTATTAGGCAGCCTTCCGACGTGCTTTGGTGGTGTAAGCTGAGTGTCTTCACCCATCGACGTACCGGCTGCCGACGATCTGATTGATCGACGTTACCCGCATGGTAACACTACCACCATCTTCATCGGTGGTTACAAGCAGCGTGGGAGCCAGCAAACCCCCACTCACCCCGACTCCAGTCCACCTTGGAGATACAGTCTATGTACGACGCGTACTAGGGAGTCAAGTAGTACCGTACAGTGTATAAGATTGTATTTGGGTTTACTTCTTTTTTTTTTAATTGAATAAAAACCTCGTTGAGTTCTCCTTATATAGTTGTCAGATGGTAGATGTGTTATTACGTTCTGTGGTGTAATCACGTAGATGCTGATGCACCATATCTACCTGTATTATTCCAATCCCTCTATATGACTGAGAAGATTGTTGGTATCTATCCCAATAGTTCCATTGCGGGTGAATGCGCTCATCGCTGTATAGTGACAACCGCACCTGCTGTGAATCGAACCCAGCACCTCTGTATAAGGAAGGCGTGTGCTCTAACTATTAGATCACAGAGGTGTGTGGGTAGCCTGTGAGTACTGAGTAGGTGTTGTAATTACCTATTAGTTATTGCAACTTGTCTGATCTCATCGACACCTGTCATTGTTTTGCCATCGACATTGTTTATCACTGGATACAACTACGTGACATTTGAACTCACTATACTTGATTGTAATGTACATAATTTATATTTTTTGCTATTATCAGCTAGTAACATAACATTAGATAATCTAAAATATGTTTGTTTATTTATCATATTTTTACAGGGCTAAAAACAGTGAAATACAGGTAACACTAACAGAATTGTAGAAAGTAGAGATGCAACGAATAGTGTATGTCCCGAATACCGAATATTATGCAAGATCATATGCCGAATAACCGAATACTCGGTGAATATTTGGCAAAACAATGGTGAGAGCGTGCGGTACTCCCAACCGCACACCTTCGTGTAGGTACATCATAGCAGCGCGGAACATTATTTAGAAAATTTTGTGTTCCAACATTAATAATAACAATAATAATATAATGTTGTTTCACTCCATACCAAATTAAATTAATTAATTAGATATTTGAGGATTAATAATTATGCATCTGCAGCTGACAATGAAATAGCAACAATCTACAAGCTATTAGTTCCATTCAATTTAACATTTAAACTATTCGGCAGAATACTGAATAACAGACTAAATATTCGGTATTCGGTCGAATAGTAATAATGTTGCCGAATAGGCAGAATACCGAATGCAGATGTTCGTTGCATCTCTAGTATAAAGCCATAAGTGAACCAGTAAAGTCCCCTATCATTACCAATGTGTAATACAATTAATAATGAATGCAACATCAATGCCAGACATATTGTGGATTCAAACAATCATAAGCATGAGACAAAATACAAAAGAATAAAAAAAAAAAAAATATGAACATGTCAAAATTCAAAATTCGTAATTAGATTAATAAACATGTATGCAACACAAGCAAGATAATTTAAAATACAGTGGAACCTCTCATAACGAGTACCTCTCAAAACGAGTAATTCGCATAACGAGCAAAAAATAATGTGAAAAAGTTGCTCATATAACGAGCGATATTTCGCATAACGAGTAACATAGAAAGGGTAGGTAAGTCCCTTTTTCACGACATTCACTTGTGACCTTGTGAGCCGGGACTTCCGCACCAGTACATCAGTCTGTGTTTAGCAGTCGCATCGTTAGCGCCTTGGTTTCGCATGTGATCACCCATTCTTCCAAAATTTGTGTTGATATTATTAGTATTTTTTTTATGTGCAAAGTATTATAGTCCGTTCAAAATTGTCCCCGAAGAAAAAAACACAGGAAGACAGCCAGAAGAGAATGAAAATAACTGTTGAAATGAAACGTGAAATCATTGAAAAGCGAGAACAAGGTGTGAGCGTAGCATATCTAGCGCGCACATAATCGGTCAACATCAACTATCTGCACTATTCTCAAGAACAAAGATAAAATTAAGAAGATGGATGCTTCATAGGGAGTGTCAAGAATGTCTACGAAACGATTACATTTATGGTTAGTTCTCTAGTTAAAAATGGTTAATTATTTGTCATATATTCATTTTTTTAATAACGTACGTTTTTTTCCTAATCTAAATTTTATTTATTTATTTACAAATATTTACGGCCTAAGCCTTTAACATGTTAAACCTCTGTATACAAACAAAACATGTAAACAGAGGAAAGATCAGTTACTAAAAAGACACAAAACAATTAGACTAAAGAAACGAAAGTTTAACAGACAATATAACATTAATCATGTTATAATTATAATAAAAGATACAAAATTGTTAAAAAAAATTTGGTCAAGACCGCATATAAATTGTATTACAAGTTGTTACACTCTTTTATAAGTAATAAAAAAAATCATTAAGGTCTCCAAGAATACTTATTCTTTCGGCATGGAACGCATTATCGTATTTTACATTGATTTGTATAGAAAAAAATGTTTCGCATAACGAGTAAGAGTCTGGAACGAATTAAACTCGTTATGAGAGGTTCCACTGTATATACAAAAAATATAAATAAGTATGTAAAGATACATGTAAGAACTAATAATATTTAAAATATAAAGGAATAAAAATATAAGTATTTATAACAAATTGTTGTATAACAACAAATACATAATAAAATGGTTAAAACATATAAATACATAAAAAACAAAAAATAAATTATAAAAACTTACAAATGAGATATAAGTAGAGATGGGAATAACTGTTATTTCAAAATAACGTTCAACCAGTTATCGGTATTTGTAAATAACAGTTATTAAAAAATGTTATTTAATAACGATCAAATTGTAAAAAAAAAAAAAAAAAAAAAAAAAAAAAAAAAAAAAAAAAAAAAAAAAAAAAAAAAAAAAAAAAAAATATACTAACTATACTATACCATCATGGCATATCCCACAAGTGGGGAAGCCAGCAGACCAGCTGCATGTAAGAAACATGCAAGCTGTCCTCTTCGTGCCAATATAAAATCAACACATCCAGGATGAGTGGCAAACTTCATCGCTGAATTTAAGATGTACAATGTCTAACTAACTACATCATAATATTTCTAATGATGCTAAAATATTATTATTATCGTATCAAATGGAAATACATTTGCCTACCAATGCAAAGAATTTCTCACACATAAAATACGCATTAAAATTATATTTCATTCCGAAATAATATATCACCAGTTTAAAATCAAACAAATATTATATTAAAAATTATCCTTTGATTAATTAATGTCATTACTAGAAAACTTGTACCTACCAGCTACCTCTAAACAAACGAATGACTAAGTTTAAACGAAACTATTGTGTTCCTCCAAAAAATTCAAATAACTACGCAACTAAATACTTCAAAATAAAAACAAAATAACTGCCATCGTTTAATAACATCCGAAGTTCTTAAACCAAACGAAATATGAAAAAACTGTCGTCGACAAAAAATTGAACGACGACAATAACAAAGTCGTAACAATGTGGTACGTTATAATATAACTAAACGAAAACGAAATAACTATAGTCGTCGACAATAACTAAACGGAATGACGATAACCTTGTTATAACAGTAGTTGAATAACGTCGTCGTCGACAAAAACGAAATAACGATAACCTTGTTATAACAGTTGAATAACGTCGTCGTCGACAAAAACGGAATAACGATAACCTTGTTATAACAGTTGAATAACGTCGTCGTCGACAAAAACGGAATAACGATAACCTTGTTATAACAGTTGAATAACGTCGTCGTCGAAAATAACATTTATGTTATTGACAAGAAACTGTTAGTTTAGTTATTTTGAAATAATGAGTTTAAAAATGAGTTATTAGTTATAACGGCCAACTCTAGATATAAGAGTACGTGGGCGCATATTAACTACACGGATAACTAATGCAATGATATCAATTAATGCAATGCAATGCAGGAGAAGCCAATAGTGCGATAACGCCATTCCTGAATCGGTCTTTGGTCATATTAAATATATCGAGACCTTTGAAGAAAGTATTATAAAGAGAACTACGCTGTAGAAAAGAGCTCTGTACCTATGTATGTAGTTTGCACCAGGGATGTTGCGGATGTCGATTTTTACACATCCGCGGATGTGAATGCGGATGCGGATTTTTGAAGGCTCACATCCGCGGATGCGGATGTAATGCGGATGCGGATGTTTAAGATGTTATAGAAAAAAAGTAGGGACTATCTTAGTTGGTAGGCCCCACTGTCAAATATGTGACGAAATTGTTGCTACAATAATATTATGGATTTTTTGGCGAAATATTTTTTTTCTTTTTTGATATTAGCAAAAATAAAATAAAACCGGCAAAAATAAAAACGCGTCGGATCTTGTCACCAATTTTTTCGTTCCCATTGGTTAATGTGAACTGCGAACGGCACGCGCCATTCGCCGGCCCCGCCCCATTTCTTTCTTGTTGCAAATTGTCTTACATCCGCATCCGCATGAACATCCGCATCGATTATTGCGGATGCGGATGCGGATGCAGATGTCCAAATACATGCGGAAGCTCCGCATTTGCGGATGCGGATGCGAATATTCGCAACATCCCTGGTTTGCACTACAAGGAGGCAATCTGAAAAGATAATTACATCTAGTGTTTCGCCATGTTAATTATTACATGCAGTTAGTCTCTCAATTGTGGGTAATTCTGTGATGGTATGAAATTACTTAACTTCATTAGGTACTTAATTTTATTTCAGGGATCCGCTGGCGCACCGCTTACGATAAAGGCTGAAGGAAACTCATGCGGTCACGTAGCAGTTGGGATAACGTCCAGGGGCATTGCATGTGAACATCAAGCGCCCACTATCTACACCAGAGTCAACTCCTATCTGGACTGGATCGAGAGCATTGTGTGGCCTGAATCTTAAACATTATAAAACTTTAATGCATTCTGAAATTCATACACAAATGTAAACACAATAAACATATACTGACAACATAGACATATATAATATATCCTGACATTAATCTTATGAACAGTAGGTACACATATTAAATCCTGTAACATTTTTCTTGTGAATATGAATGATTTTTTTGTTTTCATATATTATATCCTGACATTAACCTTGTGAACAATACTTGCATCCTGACATTAATTTTGTGAACAGTACATATTATATCATATTAACACAGCACCTAGAATAAAGAAATTAATATTTTTATTAAATGCAACATATTCTTTTTAGTGAACTAATTATTTGATCGGCTATTAATCCATTCGTTCGGCAAGAAAAAATCAGCATTTAAGTCAGCAGCGCAGCAAACAATGTTTTCATCGGCAATAAATAAAAAATAATCGCAACACTTGTTTTACAACTTGGTTGTATCAGCAAATTAACAAATTTTAACAGCTTAATAAATAATCGCACAACAAAATAATTAATTGACCTGCAGAATTGTTATTTGAGCAGCAGAATTATTATTTGACCGGCAGAAAATATTAGATAAACAATATTTTTCACACACCGATTTACCTTCGGATCCACATGAAGTTTTTGTGATTTCTTACCAAATTAATGATGTCTACGAAAATAATGCCAGTTTCCGCTTTGCTATATTAACGAAATATCTAACTGAAATCTCGAAAAACGCTAGAATCGTTGCTAGATGCTACATATAAAATCACATAAAAAGATGCTACATACATACAAATATTTATTATTTGAATAAGATTAAAAATTTAGCTTTCACAAGTTTAATTAAAATTAAATTTAATGTTTCAGTGTTGACATTGTGAAACAACATTTTAATAATATAAAATATAAAAAAAACACTGTTTTATGTTTCACATTAATGTATACCTAAGTGTACTACAAATACGCCTAAAAAATTAGCTCACAGTTTGCTGCTCATTTATTTATTTTGCTGCACAAATAATCATTATGCTGATCAAATAATAATTTTGCTGGTCGATTGAATTTAGAGTTTTACAACATCATATTTTTTGCAATACAAATATAATTTTCTCGCTGGGCATAAGTAGCATATCAAAAAGATATATTTGTCGGCAGAATACATTTTTCTGCTGAACAAAACTTCAATATTATGCTGATCGTTTAAATGATAGCCTTATTTTTATTATTAAGATTTGAATGTAAATCGTCAGTGAGCTGACAATACCTGCTATCTGACATATTTTTCGAAATTCATTTTTTTGTTCCATTTGCTTCTCATACTCGTTTTTCACAATGTGACAATATCAGATGACTGAACAATTTATAATAATTGGAGTTTTTTTAATAAAAACAATAGTAGGCAACTGTGCAATCTTATGCGAATTCCAAGAAGTTTTTTCTCTCTCCTGTAAACTTTTCTGAAATGCACATAGCAGGTATTGTCAGCTCACCGACGAAATGGTTGTAATTTTTACGCTGTTCTTCACTGGCGGCGTACAGACAGCTGGATGCGAACGTCAGTCATCGAGCAAAAATCTCAATTCTTTCGGCGGCAATTCGAAGCATTCTCCGAAGAAATATTGGAATGACTGCCTTCGTTACCCGCCCATGAGACGTAATGAAGGCATTCATTCGAATATTTCTTCGAAGAATGCTCCGAATTGTCGCCGAACGATTTAAGATTTTTGCTTGATGCTTGATGATTGACGTTCGCATCCAGCTGTCTGTTCGCCTCAATAGTAAATATTTTGTGTAATAAAGATTTTCATAACTACCTACTATTTTATTTTATTTGTTTCGTCATAATAGTTTAAGTATTTTTAGTTTAAAACAAGTAGATATTGAGCTCAATGGCACAAATAGAATCTTTCTTAACGTGAAAAGAGAAGTTTCTACTTCAATTTGTATGGGTTATTGAGTTTATCCAACTAACGAGTAAGTTCGGACTAACAATTTGTATGCTAGAGAGTCAGCAAGAGATCCAATATTCTAATCCAAGTCAGCAATAAGTAGACATTCAACAGCAAGACACATTAACATTTATAACAATTTTATATCAAACAATTTATACATATCAACTCAGGCTCTGGCCTCCATACATTGTAGAAATTTAAGCAAGTAAATATTCGCTATTCGCATTCGCGAATATCCAAAATCACACATTCGTTACATCGCTAATAAGAACGTGTCTTAAAAGGTATTCACATCTTCAGTGATCACTCTTGTTTAGGGTTGCCACCCGTACTTTATAATAAAGTATTGTACGTTATTTCATGAGTGAGAACACTCCCAGACCAATATGGTTTGGGGAGGTTTTGCAATGCCCAGGGAACCTAAGGGCATTTTTGAGGTTTGTGGATGTTTGGGTATCTCGTTGGGAGCTCCTGCGTCAGCCGGGTTTACCCCCGCCTGACGTAGGTGTGTCTTAGGGTTGGTTTTGCCCATTGTGGCGGTGGTGCGTATGGCGAACTCGTCTTTTCGTTGTGTCGTCCTGTCTCCCTTGGTGGAGAGTAGGTTTGGTAGGGATGTCCCTTTCGGGAGGGTTTAATGTTTCCACACCATGCTGGCGCTGGCGACTCTAGGGGCTCGCGCCCTTTAAACGCCTAACTGCGCGTCTCTGGACACCTCACCTCGGCCTTCTGTACATAATACTTGTATAATATGTTTTATTATCATGTTTTTTTTTTTACTTTACCTCACTTTTTGTATTATTTTGTTTGTTTTTCTCTTTTCTTTTTCTGTGTACTTATATGTATTATATTATATCAATAAATGTTTTACCACCCAAAAGGGACATTGAAGAGAGAAGTAGTATAAAACATTCCCACGTTTGGCCGGTTGGCCCTTCAGGCCTCCCCAATGGCCCGCCCGTGAGGACAATTTTGGTTGAATGTGCGGATAAGTAGGAGTTAACGACTCCTGAGATATCCGGGTGTGAGGTGGATCTTTCTTCAATGTACGTTATTTCAGGTAATCGTACTTTATACTTTATGAGAAAAATAAAGTACGCGAAAATACTTTATTTCGCATGATTTGATTTCTTCAGGATTTTGAAAAGTCTGGTCGTAAGTATTTATTCGTTAAACGAAATTTATCAATTGGTGCTGAATCGGTGTCATCACTCGCCAGCGCCACATCACTTAAAGCACTTGTTTTAATCAATTTCTGAACGCTCAAATGTCAACAATGTCAGTGCTATTGTCACAATTTCTTGTTTGTCTTGTGCAAAGCGGTTTGAGTGCATTACGAGCGCTCTCTAGCAAAAACGTTGTAATAATCAATTTTATACAAATTTGGTGGAAAAACTCTCAAAACTTGTGATTTTTGGTTTCAAAATATGAGAAATTTTATCAAGAAAAATATTTTTTGAATTGGTCAATATCCATGGAAAAAAAACAGTTTATTACTCTAATATTTTTAATAACTATCTTACTTTTAGTTATATTAAAAAAATGTATATGAAAAATCGTAGGATTCTCGTGCATTGTCTGCCAAACAACCCCCGATTTCGATTTTTAGAAATATGCTTTTTTATAAACGAATACTATGAAGCTATAATCATTTTTTTTTGTTAAGTAAAAAACTAATGTTGATAATACATATTTGTTTTCATATTTTATCACATCAAAATGTTTGCAGCGTCAACAAGTTTTGAAAGTTTTTCTGCCAAACTTGTTGAAAATTTTATATTTCACAGCTTTAGCTAAAGGGCCTCTTTAAGAATACGAGTTTAAGTTTTATAGAAAACGTAATTTTGATAGTGAAACAGATCAAATAGATAGTGAATGTGTTACACCGAAAAATGTTTAAAAAATTAACTACTATTTACTTAAATTTACATATAGACTGTAAAGATGCTGTGCAATTGTTTAGTAGAGATACTAATTTGATACAAACTGCAAAAAGCAATAAAAAATGTGTTTTATAACATAATAATAAAGAAAACTAAATTGTACTTTATTTTGATACTACGTACTTTTTTTTCTTACTTATAATGACTAATGTACTTTATTTTCAATAAAAAAAGGTGGCAACCCTACTCTTGTTGATCCGACAAATTGAAAAGGTGTGCATAGACGATTCATCAATAGCGATCACTAACGATGACAGATAAAAGCGATTACCACCCATCCCAATCTTGATGAAAGCGCCCTTCAATGAAATGACCATAAACAAGTTTCTTGCTATTATTTGTCTTATTCTCTTTGAATTAGTATTGGATGTCAGAATCATAAACAAGATGAACACGCAGTAGAGAATTTTTATTATTTGTTTTGATGTTTAATTACCTACTATTTACTAATCTGAAGTTTAACGAATATCTGCCTTTTGCAATGGGAGGCTACTGAAAAACTTAAAGAAAATAGTGGGGGACCTATTCTTTACCGGACAGTTCACGGGATAGAGTTGGATGTATAAAATATATTAGGTACAATATATATCCGTTCCGTTCTCTCTGCCTACCCCACTTGGGACATGGCGTGAGGGTATAGTATAGTAATAGTATAGTACAATATTTATATAATACTAAGTGGACGAGTATGTGCATTTAGGAAGTTTGTTTGCGAGGTATGGAAGGTGTAACAAGGATATCGAAAGAAGAAAAGTAGCCGGTGCTAGGATTAACGGTGCACTTCGACCCATTGTCAGCAATGACAATGGGTCGAACATGGCGAAATTGCTAGTGCACAATACCATCCTGGTACCGACACTTATGTATGCAAGCGAAATGTGGACATGGTTGAAGAAGGACGAAAGTGGAATAAATGCTGTGGAGATGAGATCGCTGAGGAGAATGGTTGGTAAAACGTTGCATGATAGAGTGAGGAATGAGGATATTAGAAGAATGAGTGGATGCAAGAGGAGTGTTGTGGATAGAATGCGTGTAATAAATTGAGATGGTTTTGTCATGTGGAACGAACGAAAGAGGAAAGAATGACAAAGAGGATATACTTGGCTGAAAGGAGGGGTGTGAGGAAGCGCGGGCGTCCGAGAACTACATGGCTTGAACATGTAGATTAAATTCTCAAGGACGGCCGTGTTTTGAGTAAAAGAAACCGACGTGCGTGCATGAGAAATTGTATGACTGTAGAGGAAGCGAAAGAAGTATGTAAGGACAGATCTAATTGGCGTTCCGTTATCTCTGCCTACCCCACTTGGGATACGGCGTGAGGGAATTGATAGATATAAAAATAGCTGACCCAGCGAATTTCGTACCGCCTAACATTTAATGAATGATTAATATTTTTAATATCTTTACAAACTCGTGCTCGTACGTAATATAATTATGTAGCTACTAATTTATTTTTTAGGTAGATACCTAGGTACTTACTTATTCATTTTAAATTTATAAAAGTATTTCCAAGATTTTTCCAAATGGAGCACCCGGTAAAGAATTGATCTCCCATCACTTTTCTCCGTAAGTTTTCGAGTGTCCTGTAAAAGGCAGGTATTCGAAGGAATAAGACATTTTACATCTTGAGGTTTGCCACCCATCCTAAATGCCTTGATTTAGTATTGGCACGGAGACGACAGCTTGCATGTTTTATATGCAGCTAGTCTGCTGGCTACCCCACTTGTGGGATATACCGTGATGGTATAGTAGTAGTAGTAGTAGAATTTTCAGAACCACAGATGTTAAATTGTATGGATAGCGATTCTAATTTGAAAATGTGTACAATAAATGATTCTATAATTAGGGGCAATCTATGAAAAAACTTCGTCGTTGCTTTTATATAATTTTCTATATTATTTTATTGTACACAATAAAAAACAAAGTCATTGATGGTGGATAAAACATGCTTTTTTATTTATTTCGTAATGGCAACACGTGACAGCCGAACTGTCATACAAACGTCACTTTCATACAAAAATACAATCCGAATTTCCGACTTTTCCGTTGGATTTTCCAAAAATTTTCTTTCATGTAAACCGTCTCCTGATAATCAAAAATACAACAAAAAAAGAATCAGCCAATTCGGTTCAGTTGTTCTCAAGTTATGGGGGAACATACATGGTGAACTCATTTTTATTTATATAGATATATAGGTAGGTACTTAACTTCTTATCATTTACCTACACAACTCAAAATATTTTATGTGTTTTGCATTATCTTTATTTATGAAATATTGACCCAGAAATAAAAAAATTAGGTTCATTGAATAAAAATACGCGATTATTATTTTTATTTCTCGCAATAGCACTTCAGCTTTTATAATAAATTATTGTTTATGGACAGAAGAATATTAAAAAATAAAAACATATTTGAACGGATGGAAAAGCATCTAGACCAGTGGCTCTTAACCAGGGGTGCCCGCACCCCCAGGGGGTGCGGGGAGCTGCTCATAGGGGTGTGAGACAGAGCTCTCGGTTAAATAAATGAGAAAATTAAGTTAAATTAATTATTTTTATAATAATAAATTGCTAATTTTTATAACAATTTTTATGTTTTTTTGAAATATTTAAACTTTAAAAAGCCGAAATGATATTGAATATTAGCCCAGCTTCAACCATTTCCACAGTAAGCAAGGAGAGCATTGCAAGTTCTTGTGCCCTTTGCTACAACATATTTGTGTGAGTTAGGATTTTCATCACTTTTAAATATAAAAACGAAAACCAGAAATCGTTTAAATGCGAGTGACGACATGCGTGTGTCTTTTTCAACCCAAGAACCCCGATTTCAAAAGATAATTGAAAGTAAGCAACAGCAACGAAGTCATTAATTCCTTTGTTTGTATCTGTACTTCATACATAAATATTTGTAATAAATAAATATAAATAAATATTCGTTTATTGGACTAAACATAAATAATTATTTTAATAAAAGAAATTACTTCAAAATCGCATTAAACCATGTTATTTCCTTTCATATTTTTCTCCCAGATATTTGGGGGTGCCAAATCATACTTGAAGATACACGGGGGTGCGGACACCTAAAAAGGTTAAGAGCCACTGATCTAGACTCTAGAGTTGGTTATTCGACAGTGTGATAACTAGGAACCTGAAACACTTCGGTCACGCAATAAGAGGAAAACAGTGCCAACTCTTCTTCAACTATGTAATTCATAATTCCGATAAAGAATCTGAATAAGGATAGGTCCAGCAGGCAGCTGGATTACTAATGACAAGATCTTAATAGAATCTTAATCTTGTCCTGATCTTAAACCCTACGATGCGCTATGTGACTACATTAAGGGTTGCATCCTCCCTCACCCATGGAGGTTGCAGGAATGTCAATTCCCATGTCATCCATACTCTTCATGCAAATTCTTCTCAAGGAAGGGCTCAAGGTTCGCCTGAAGGGCTATCCCCGACAAAATCCTCCCCAAAATTAAATACAACCGTTAATGTCCACCGACTCCATTGTTTTACAAAAGAACTTAAAATTGACTTACAGTTACGTATTTACTATGTACCTACTAGTTGTAAGCCTAAATTAATATAAAATATCTTAAGACTAGATTGAAGTTCTTAAAACTAGTTGCATTTCATAGCCACAATCAATTACACAAGCAGTTTCTTCTAAGCGTAGTGTATAATATGTTTAGTATATCTGTAATCATAAAATGAAATTGATCATTACATGTACAACACACGCAACAAATGAAAGTGGTAGGAAAGTCACAAGTTAGGATCCAATCATTCTCTCTTTCTGAAGCGCTAAGTGACTATAGACAAAAATACTTGATGATGATGATGATGATTCTGGATGACTTTGTTTTGACGCCGTTTAACAGTCCCTAGACTATCTCAAGGGCGCCGGTGAAGAGTGCAGTTTTTAATTTGCTTCTGAAGCTGGTGACAGTCTGATTATCTCTCAATGCCACCGGTAGGCGATTCCACGTAACCGACTCAACAACACCAAAATCCCTCTCATAGAAGTTAGACTTACCGGCTCTATTGGACTCAGTAAGTCTATTCACAGCCAGTTCCGAAGAGCGCAGAAACTTGCATGCCAAATATTGCCTCCAACTTTAGTATTTTTGGAGATTGACTTTTTTTGATTTTTGATGTTAAAGGGATTGCTTGATGTTAACTATTGCGATGATTATTGCTTCTTTTTATTGTTTGACGTGATAGGTGTTTGTTTGGTGCGGCTTCAGTTTGTACAGGACCTGCGGTGATTGTTGACTGCTTTTATATGATTGCTTTTGTCTCTCTTATTTTGTTATTTACATTAATATGTGTATGCTGTACACATATTAATGTAACACACTTAATTAGGGGGGGGGGGGTTGGCCTGGCAAAATCAATCTTTTTTTCTTTTTTTTCTTATAATAATAATAATAATAAAAATCTTTATTGCACAAAAAACAAACATTATTAAAATATAAATATTGTAGAACCAGACAAATAAATTTGTGCAATGGGCGAGTTTATCGCAGAAGCGCGATATCTTCCAACTAACCCATATATCTTCCAACTAACCCAAATCTTATAATGTCATATAATGTTATTATTTTTTTGTGTCTAATAATCTTATAATGTTGTTATTTTTTGTGTCTATTTTTTCAACATCCTTTTTGTGTCTGTGATTAATAAATAGATAAATTAAAAAAATCATCGTCTTAAGCATTTAAGACGATGATCTTAAGATATTATTCTTAAAAACTAATAAATACCACAACAATATAAATGTACTTATCAATTATATCCCTTACATTCTTGAGGTTATTTGACAACATTAAAGTGTCAATTGCGTGCCAAAGCACCTCAAGGAGACTGTATAATTCATCAATTCTAGAACATTTAATCCACGTCATATTATAAATATAGATAAATAGGTTATAATATGGTGAGGTGTGTATATGAAAATTGTGCGAAAAATGGACTTAGAATGAAAGCAAAAAAAAAACTAAAATCATTGTGTTTGAAAGAGGAAATGAGAGAACAGTATGCCAGGCAATGATAAAATTTAAAAAAAAAATGATTTTTCTTATTTTTAGAGTTTTTTTTTGTATTGTTATTGCATATCTTTTGGAAGTGTGAATGTTTTTGTGCGAATGAATGTATTATGTGTGCGAAATTGGGTGAATGAATGAATTGTGTGTAAAATTTTCTATAATTGTCTTGTGTGTTATTGCTGAAGTGTGGACTGTTTGGATGTAAGACTATTGGAATGTTTTTGTCGCTTACATGTTTATATTTATATGTCTTTCATCTGTTGTGTACCATGTAAATAAATAAATAAAATAAAATGATTCACAGCGAAGTGTTAGAGCAAGTTGACAATTAATGTGTTCACGAGAGATGGGAAGTGTGAAAGCGATATTGAAAGGAGAAAAGTTGCTGGCAACAAGGTGAATGGTGCAATCCGACCAATAATTGCAAATAGAAACGTATATACCACAGCTAAAAGGTTAGTGCACTCTGCTATCTTAGTGCCAGCACTCGAAACCGATCGAAAGTAATAAAATCTCGCATGCGACATCTAACCCCAAATGTCTTTATAGGCGTATAACAAAATGTCTACCTATCTATCTATATCTTTAGGATTTGATCCACGTGATCAAGCCACGTGGTTCTTGGCCTTCCGCGCTTCCTTAAACCCTATCTTTAAAATAAATACATCCTCTTCGTCATTCTTTCATCGTGCATTCGCTAAACATGTCCTACTGTAGGTACATCGTAACTTATTTACACGCATTCTATCCACAACACTCTTCTCGCATCCGCTCATTCTCCTGATATTTTCATGAGATAATGTATTTGTTACAATATGCCAGCTAACTACCTATGTACATGATATTACATAGGCAGATGTTTTTTTTTTACTGAATACGTATGAATTTAATTAACTCAGGAAATAAACATGAAGATGACCATTGACCTATATGGTAGAGGGGAGACCGGGTACAATTAGCACACGTCGTAATATTATTGAAAAAAAAAACAGAAATATTAAATTTCGTATATCACGCTTCCTTTGCATGTATCCCCGGTAGAATACTAGTAATTAAAATGGACATCAGATCAAAATTGGAAAGGAAAACCAAACTGCAGAGATACCCAAAAGAATAGGTCTGGGCTGGGCAGCTTTTAGAAAATTGAAACATATTCTCACCAGTAAAGATAGCCCAAGAAATCTTAAGAAAAAAGTCTATGAAACATATTGTATCCTCCCAGTGACAACATATTATGGGCTAGAAACCATATCGTTACCTGCAGCAAGTGTCCACAAGCTAAAACGTTCACAAAGCTCTATGCAAAGACGAATTTTAGGGGTGAGTCTGAGAGATAAAATCAGAAACGAAGTCATCAGACATCTAACAAAAGTCACAGATATTATGGATCGTTTGCAAAGCTTAAGCGGCAATGGGCGGGTCATGTTGCGAGACGAAACGACGGTAGATGGACTCCTAGAATCCTCAGATGGCGACCATGGAGTAGCAAAAGAAGCATCGGTAGACCACAAAAGAGATAGACTGACGACATTACTCCAATCGCGGGAAGGAAATGGATACAGAGGGCACAGGACCGCGACGTTTGGAAGAGGCCTATATCCAGCAGTGGAGAGATGGCTGACTACTAGTAGAAGTAGTAGTAAATAAAATGGAAAAAGAAAAAAATGCGACATGTGTGGTTTTTGCAGATCACGATTCAAATAGTATAAATTAATCAATGTCCTTCATGCCTTATAACACCAATGTGTTTGGTCGCATTACCAATAATTTTTTCCTCAAATTTCTAGTCTAAATAATATAGGTTTATGATTTTAATAGAGTGAACTCTTGCAAATAACAAAGTAATAATATAGTTTCCTGAGAAATTTAAAAAATAGGAGGATAAATATTTTAAACTGGCAACACCACGATGCAAATATTTTTGTAATTATATCGGAATAATACAAAGTTTTAATTATTGGTTTGCTGTAAAATACATATATCACACATTTACTTAAAAAAAAAACAGTTAAAATTATATAATTTACAACTATTCTTAATTTTGCATACTAATAGAATCAGCCAACAACGAGCTAACTGGATTGGCCACACCATTAGGCATCCAGGGCTGCTCATCGCCATCGCAGAAGGTAGGACCGAGGGCACAAACGGCAGAGGCCGACCAAGAGACACGTATATGGACCAACTGAAGAGGGACATGAACTGTGGCTCATACGTAGAGCTGAAGAGACCGGCTGAGAATAGGGAGGAATGGAGAAAAAAATCCAAACTCGTTGCAGACCAATCCAATGGATTGTAACTCATTATATATATAAATAATAATAGATAGATTATTCCAATGCTTGTTACGAATGTTTGAAGTCTGTTGTATCCATTGAAATAAAAACTTCTCTACGGTGTCTATAAAGGATACACGTATACATTATACAAACATACGTACGGACTGTGATAGTTAATTAATTCTGAATTTGATACATAATCGTCGCTGTGAAATCAAACTGGCATAATCTGCAAAATGCATATTTTTCACCTGGGCACTTCAAAGTTTTCGCATGTGATATTTTCCAATTAACATCCGTTTGGTTCACCACAATGCCAATTTATGCACGAATAAAATTTAGACGAATACTACTTATTGAAGTAGCAGTCGCAAATTAGTCGGAAATTGCTTTAATTAAGAGAAATATGCAGATATGCCAGTATGACTTTAAAATCAGTGTAATATTAATTGCTTTTGTGTCACAGTGGCTTCTTACTTTGGAACCTGTGTATTGTGAGATAATTCAGTTTGACTTACATGATGGAAATCTTTCCTCCTTGAAGGTTTTGACGCGACCGGCGTATTGCGCAATAGATCTGTCTTCTCAAAAACAAAATAGCTATTTCCACGTAAATGCCACAGAATTCCATACAAAACCTTGAACCCTGACTCGTTTACAAAAGTGAGGCAAAAAATCTATGAATTTTTGGCAGAACGGTTGGCGAAAGAGTGTGGTGTTTCTTACATTTTATGGACTATTTCTCGCATTTTTTATAAAAATATATAATTTTTACATTTATATAAACGTAATTGGACATTTTTTGAAATTCTTGTCGACATTTTTAGCGATTTACCACACTTTTTTGGACAACAGTTCTGTCAAAAGTGCCGCAAAATGGTGCCTCACTTTATTACAATGATAAACAATACGAGTACTCTATCTAGGTATTATAATTAAATACGCCGTCAAGAAGTATTTATTGTCTTCTAACTCAGCATCCGTCCCCTAACCCCTTTCCGATCCCTTTGGAGTGTTAGGTGTGTGGATTGTAGTTCATTTTTTTTCAAACTAATTTGTGTGGCTATTTTTTTTTGATGTTTGTGTTTTTGTTATTATTATTTTTATTTCTGTTTAGTGTTAATGTGACGTGGTTAGATGGATGAAATCACTATAGGTATAGTGATAATCTCGCCACTGCACATCATCACATTTTTTTCTTGTGTATATTGCTTTATTTTAATTGTTATATGAATGATGATGTGCAAGAAGAATAAAATAAATAAATAAATAAATATTATTATATAAAAATCTATGGTAAATGCATACCGGCCCAACGCCATCTGAAGGATTTTTATTCAACTATACGATATGCCAGTTCGATACAAAAATAGACGGAAAAAAAGAAAAAAAATTGACGCCAATAAATAGCTCAAAAACTCAATTTTTGTACATATGCCGGTATTGTTTATCAGCGACGAATGACACGGTATAAGTGAGTGAATTTTGAATGATAAGTTCTTTGCGTAAATATTTTTTATACATTCAGATGATGATAATAATAATATATTTATTTATTTATTCTTTATTCTGTACATAGACATACTACACTTGAAGCGCGGTATTTTTTTCCGGAATTTTTGTTGTTTCGCTGTTTCACTCCGTATCTAATGCTGAAGTACAGGACATCTTTATACCTGCCGAGGGTTGCAAAAGTTGTTATGTAGTGTCCAGTGGCGGGACTAGACATTTCACATCGGTCATGCTTTGTAATAATGTATTATTTCACTTGTAAACGAGTGGTTGGCCTTGATAGTAATAGAATATTATATAGATTTACAAATTATGTTAAGACACTCATCAATTACCCTAGATTTTCAAACGAGAAATCAAAAGTGTTCTTGTGCCGATAAATTAGAACACTACATAAAAAGGTAATTTTTGTGGCGATAAATTAGAATACTACATAAAAAGGTAATTTTTGTGGCGATATATTAGAACACTACATAAAAAGGTAATTTTTGTGGCGATATATTAGAACACTACATAAAAAGTTAATTTTTGTGGCGATAAATTAGAACACTACATAAAAAGGTAATTTTTGTGGCGATTTATTAGAACACTACATAAAAAGGTAATTTTTGTGGCGATATATTAGAACACTACATAAAAAGGTAATTTTTGTGGCGATATATTAGAACACTACATAAAAAGGTAAGTTTTGTGGCGATATATTAGAACACTACATAAAAAGGTAATTTTTGTGGCGATAAATTAGAATACTACATAAAAAGGTAATTTTAGCGGCGATAAATTAGAACACTACATAAAAAGGTAATTTTTGTGGCGATAAATTAGAAAATTACATAAAAAGGTAATTTTTGTGGTGATAAATTATGTAGAACACTACAAAAAAAGGTAATTTTAGTGGCGATAAATTAGAACACTACATAAAAAAGTAAATTTTTGCCGATAAATTTAATTAATTTTGCGAATAATTTACACAAAAATACTATTCTACTATACTATACCCTCACGCCGTGTCCCAAGAGGGGTAGGCAGAGAGAACAGAACGCCATATTGATATCTATCCTTACAATTCTCCTGTCGGCAAGGCAATAAAATTACTTGATGATTTGAATGTTCATGTCGATATTTTCAACATAACATACAAAGATTTATTTTGTTTTTTGATGTGGATTTGTAATAAACTTTAATGAAATATTTTTTACACTTTGACATGGTGCTAAAGGGACCCTTTACATCCTTTTAGTACCGAAGAAAAAAAAATTGTGTCTATAATTATTTTATTGTGTCTTGACTTTTCAATATTTTTAATTGTCTATGGTGTCTGTTACGCCCTTTCTGTTGTATTAATATTTTCCTTCTTGTTGTATTATTGTAATGTTGATGAACCCAAGTGTCCTGTAAAGGACCTACGGGAGATGTTGAAAAATAAATAAATAAATAAATCAATAACATACAATGATTTTATCGCCAGGACAGAGACTCTCCTTTGATTGTGTTGTTTCTTTTTGATGATGTCTGTTTTGCGATTTTTGGTTTTCTATCTTGCTTTTTTTGGATTTTCTTTAATCTTTTTCGTGTGAAATCGTCTTGTCCAAAAGCTGTTATGGTCTCAGTTCAGGGTGACATTTTTAAGATTATAATTCTGGAGAATCAAGGGAGTGCGGTAATATACTAAGATGGATTAAAGCCTGTCCCAGAACACGAGCCATGCTCAATTCTGGGACGGGTACGTGATCAAATAAATTGATGATATATAATCAAATGTATATAATTTATTATTAGAATTGTATTGTGATTTATTATATATTATTGTATTATGATTATTTTTTTGCGAAAATACGTCAAACTACAAACAACATGACGTGAGTATTGACATGGTAGTGAAAGCAAAGGATGAACAAGTGTTCACTTTTGATGAACAGGTTTGACCCTGACACTCTGGATGATCATCCATAGTGAAGCAATGAGAATGCTACTTAATGGATAAAACAGCTGTCAAAAGCATTTGAATATGATAGTGTTGCCAGTTCTTAAACAATGTCCTTAATCATTTGACAATATTTAGGAAAGTATGCACGTGTGTTAATTTGTCAATCTATGTTTATTTCCCTACCGCAGCCGGGCACAACTGCGTCGTAATATCAATTGGAATAATTAATAATTAAACTATAATTATTGTTTTATTATTTTTGTTATTGTGTACCTACCCGGATGTACCCAAGAAACCATTTTTGTCGCTCTCTGGGCGCCGATTCGAAACGGCGATAACATTTGTTTCAAAAACAAGCAACATTTTAAGTCCCCGTTACAAAGCAGTTTTGAAACGTAGACTAAAAATGGGGAATAAATGTCGAAACGACGTTTCAAATCAAATTCGAAACGACGTTTCTAGACGTGTCTACTTTCAAATGTCATGGCGTGTGAGGAATAATCTAACCTCGAAATGTTTAACATCATGATTTTAATAATGGATGCGGGAAAACAACAAACGCCATTTTAATAATTTGTCGATTCAATTGAACATACACGAAGTATAAATACTATATCTGCGTTATATTAACCTAAAATTTCCCTGCAAGGCTTGCTTTGTCGAGTAAAATAGTTAGATAGGTCCAATTATTTAGTGCGCCTTTATAATTTTAGAATTTTAACTATAAAATTTATATTAATAAATAATTGTAATTGTACAAAGAATGTTCCTAGCAGCCTCTAATTATACAGGTTTTTCTCATTATTTTCAGTTATGACTTCTTCAACTAAGTTTTTTCAAAATATGTGTCATTTAAGGGAGTTTTATACGATATTTAAATAAACATATATATGATATATCGTCATACAATCTATTTTCATCAATATGTATGATTCCAAAATGGAGTTGTAACGACGTTTCGAACATGTTTCGAATCCGCGTCTAAATGGTTCGAAACGTTTGGAAACGTGTCTTTACTGTTTCGGCGTTTTATATTTGTCAGATAGGAGTCCGCGATTCTCAAAGTATTTTTTGTCGAACCATAGTAAACGGTAGTACGCGAAAAATGCCTTACTGTATCGTTATAACTAAAGAAGGTTTCTCGGACGCAGTATCTGCTGTCCCCAGTACGTGGGTGAAGGAGAACCTTCTGTGTTGGCCGAAGAATCGGACAAAGTCGGAAATTGAGTGTCTGCGAAGAAATGAGAATAGTATTCCCGAGGCGAATTGGAGGGTTCAAAATTGCAGGGTCAAATTAAAAGAAATTATTTCTTTTGCTGAGGCCCTGAAATTGGAGGAGCTGTACTCCAATTTCGAGGACACGGAAGAAGAAGAAAGGTAAGTGTTTCTTTTTAAGCCGATATAATTATTTCAATGAATATACATCTTACTTATTAAGTAGTATCGGTTCACGATTTTTGGCGAGCTCATATTTAAAGAGGTATAAATATTATTTTTCTAATGTAGCCTCTGAATTATCTTTGTACCCTATGTACCTACACGTAAAACTATAGACATAATTATGTTTTATATAATTGTTCTATATAGTAGATCATATATCATAATAATAATAATATATAATTAACTTTGCATTTGTTCAGCGCCATCTAGACAATATATGAAAAATCAATTGTTGTGTTAATAAAGTTTATCGTAAAACTCTATAGATGGAATTCGACTAAAACATTCATTGTTAATAATAATATGAATAAACTTAGACCTAATTAATAGGTGGTATTTTATTATAATAATAATAATAAATATATTTGAATATGTGACCATGACTGATCATTATGGAGACTTATCTGGTTGTATAATGCTGGAAGTGTGGATGGCAATTCTGCCGCCGCGTAGTAAAAATCATAATAAGTCTATGGTTGACAGTCATGGTCTCGAATCTACCGATTTTTCGGTATTTATACCGAAATGGGCCGTGTCCTACCGAAATGCTCTAGTAATCTACCGATTTTTACCATTTGTCGGCTAGCAAGTACAATCGGTAGATAAGTACCGGGTATTCGGTAAAAGTACGGATACGGAGTTTTATAAATATTGCAAATTCCTATACCATTTTGGAAATTCGGCGACGGGGGTAGAAATTTTTGTAAAAAGAAAAGTATCTGATATTGACATTGTCGGTACAAATAATACTTGGTACATTTCTTTGAAAAGTAAGATATTTGTATTTTTGTTGACATTTATACCGAATTTGGATACAAAAATACCGATTTTTGTCGGGAGCTCTACCGATTTTGCGAGACCACTGATGGTTGATAATGAATAAGTACATACCATGGTTTGTTCCATAATATTGCATCGAATGTTTGGGCACTTCTTTTTCTATTTATTAAATGATAATTTATTTATTTACCTGTTCCGCTGTCGTCCCTTATCCTTAAAAAAATATACACAACCATGAGAAACATAATATGCTATAAAGGAATCAATGATGATACCATAGGTTTTTTTCTATTATGCACACAACTTCAATGTTTAAACGATAACTCGAAAAGTAAATAAAAGCATTCGCCGGTGAAACTTATGTCATACACTCGAATTTCCAGTCAGTTTCGCCTAGGCATAGACAAAGACAATGAGCATTTCATCCGGCAGAGGATGATTTTGCGCTTAGTAGGTCAACTTTTAAAGCGGTTGATGCACTAAGCAATTAGTTAAATCAAAATAATGCTGCGAAATTAGTTTCATTAACAGGTTCACGTGTTTCACCGTGCATGCAATGTCGCGACTTTAAATCAGTTTCGTGTAGCGTACTTCTGTCCACTTTTAATTTCCCTGATTAAAATTCTCATTATTAATCACAAAAATTATAATATATTTGGAATTCAGGTCGGCAGCAACACCGCTGCACAGTCATATTGGGACTATTTATTTTAAATTGGTTTTTTTTTTTAGATATAATAGAAATCGGCAACAAAAGAGAGATCATCCAACAGCACAGTATGTTCAATTAATGGATCTCAATGTAGATATGGAAAATTCCAACATAATTGACAATTCTTTATTTAAAAATGTTCCGGATCAGGAAAGAGTGGTCATAACAGAAGGTAACTTGATTAAAATGGTGCATTTATGGTAATAAACCCTCATTTACTTTAATATTTGTACAATACATGTTGTTATTATTTCACAGTTCCTTTCACAGAAATTGTGGAAACTAATTATTTGAACCCCTCAGTTGTTGATGCTGGCGTGTGTGGTTACTCTTCTTCGCAGCAGTTAAGTAGCTCAGTAAATGCTGATCTAATAAAAGAAAATAACATCCTCCATGCGGAGATAGACAAACTGAGGAAAGAAAATGAATTTATTCGTGATCGTAAGTATATGGATACATAGTATGTTTCAAATACTATCATATACATATATAATTTGATAATATTTGTATCTTCTACTTTATTCTCTAGTCTTGTTTATTGTTCATTGTATTTTTCTTCAGTTTTCTTTTAAATGTTTCTATATTGTTTAATGATTCAGCAGTTCTTGTGTATCTATTTAAGTTGTATACTATTTTTATTGCTCAATTCATTGCTCATTGTATTTTCTTCCTCAACTGGGTGCTACACTACGACCATACTAATATTCCATATGTGATCTGAGGTAATATAAATGCGTTATAAAGAATCTTTTTAGTTCCCTAATTTAAAAAAAACTTTTTCTCTCATTATCCTAATGATTGGGCCGAGTTTCTTTAATATTCCATCTACTTGTTTGATCCATTATCCCTTTTTATCTAATGTAATTTATCATTTTAGATCAAAAAGAAATGGATAGAAAATTTTCAATAATTCAGGTGCAGCTGGACAAAATTTTGGAAGCAGTGAATGTGGGAGCTACAAAAAGTAGCGAAATAGTAAGTGATGATGTTCCCGATGAAAAAATCATTGAGAACATCACATTTCCTATAAAATCAATAATGGACTTAGAGACATTGGAAAACAAACTTCATAATAAAGAAGTTGAATTTTGTATGGTAGGTAATTTTCCTCTTTTGTTATCATTAAGTACTGTACTGTAAACATACGTGATAAACATACATATACTGTAATAATATATATAATTTAATTACAGGTGCATAAATTTTCCAAAATTTGCGGATCCTCTGGTGCAATGCAAGTTTGTAAAATAGGTTTGCAATTAATGAGACACCTCATAACGGATGAGACATTGTACCAATGTTCGTGGAGGGGGATTAAAGGGTGCAATAAATTACCTCTAAAAAAATTAGTAAAATTCAGAGAAGTTTTTTTTTAAATTCTGCATTTGGCAGACAAAACCTGTACCCAAATTGACACAGATTCTTTTTTACAAAATAGCGCTATAAAACATAGTGGACAGCGTATTAGGAGAAAATTGTAAGTATGAATAACTTTAATTTCAAAAATACTATGTGGTATAAATTGTATTATAATTGATTTAATTCTCAACGATACATATTTCACTTTTTGCAGGTCTGAAAATTCGGAAATATCTAAACGAATGAGAATAACTGAAACTGTCGTATCTACAGAAGTAGCAGATACACAGTAAAAGAAAATATCATAATTCCAACTTCAACGGCAACAAATTTGACATATTATATTTTAGTTTTTCATGATTATCAGTTTATAATGTTTCGTTTTGTCTTCTGATTTGAAAGTCTTTATTTTATCGTTTCTTTAATGTAATAAAATACCTATAAGTATATACCAAAGTAACAGCCGTTTATTGTTTGATAATTTTATAATGTAAAATCTTGTGCCCAAAATTTCACCTCTGACCACAAATAGTCAATTTTATTTTTTATACTTAGTAAAATATACATGGTAATAGGATAATAATGCAAGGAAAAAACTGAGCGGAATTGATATGACAGTATTTTATTTGAAAATATAATATTTTGTAAGGAAAAACAAAATAACATAATTAAATAGAGCTTATGTCGTGGTTTTTCTAAGACAATATTTGTACCGAAGTTTCATGGGTTACAGATTAATTCATTTTCGTTAGATATGAGCATTGATTGCTAACTCCACCTTGGTAGTAGCGTGGTTTGAAAGTTTCCACAATGACGCAATTGCAACGGCAGTGCTTCTATGGGCCTTATTCATTCCTATTCCTATAAATTTTATCTTGTGATTTTTTTCATTTTTATTTAGCATTATTTGCTCCCCAGAATCGTTCATAGAATTTTATTTTTAATTTATGGAGATCCTGATTTCTGATCATGTTGCCCTTTCTTTTTATTCTGCTATTTTATTGTTTTGATTTGTTGTATTTCATTTTATATCTGATTTGTAATGTTGAACGATGTAAATTATGTATTCCGAGTATTTCATGAGTGTACGTAATGGTAAAGAATGTTAATCCAGTTAATTTGTTACCTATTGTGAACGATTATGTTGTTTTAATCATTGTTTGTTTATTATTTTCATATTATTATTATTATTATTATTATGTTCCTTCAGGTTTTATTTTGTACTAGTAAATTCTATCAAATGTTTAATTAATGTACATACCAAAGTAATGAAAATCTATTCAATTAATGGCCGTGATCGTCTAGTGGTTAGGACTATTATATTGTTATACTATTTTTTAATATTTTATCATTGTTTTTATATATAGGTTTATGTTTTTTTTGTTGTATTCAGAAATTTTAAGTGTCTTTTTATAATTTGTTAATATGTGTATGTTGTATGGAATTGAGATCTATCATGTTAAAGGCTTTGGCCGTAAATATTTGTAAATAAATAAATTCCAATAAATTTTATTTTAATACTATAATGTTTCTTATTTTATTTTTTTGTGATTTTTTAATTTGTATTTGACATTCCTATAAATTTTATTTTGATACAATTGGATAATGTTTCAAATTTTATTTTTTCGTAATTTTTTTAATTTGTATTTGACATTCCTATAAATTTTATTTTAAAATGATTAAGTGGTATTTCAGATTTAATTTTTTTGTGATTTTTTAATCTGTATTTGAAAAGGATTGTTGTTTGTTTTTACATTATTCTTAGTTTTTACATTAAAGATTATAATCAAACTATTTGATACTTTTTATGTTTTTCATAGCCTTGTAGCGTATATGTGATTATAAATAAATAAATTTCCGAGCAAAGCGAAGGGCAGCCCTTACATCAGACTCCTGACTAGCACGTTGCTCGTAAATGAAACTTTAGGGGATTGATATCGGTGATCAAAGTTTATTAGAGCATAATAATAGATACTTTTGTAACTGTGATGACTATTTTGAAACTAATTTATTCGTTAAAATTTTTGTTGTTTTACTAATCAAGTCTGAAATGTAGTTAGGACAGGGAAAAACACAATTTTATTTTCGAAATTTATAGAAAAAAGCTTGCATTTAATATTTGTTGTAAGATATGTTTTTGAATCGCTTGTTTCGTAATTAAATACAGTAGCATATATATTAAGATATGAAGAGTTGAAAGGACGTTCAAAAAATAAAAATTTTATATTAATACTTTTCCCGATGACTTTTATTTCCCCCTTGGATAGTATTGCGTGATCCATCGCAACAATATTGTTATCTTTGCTTAGAAACCATTTATCCTTTTTGTTGTTCGACAGTATATAATTTCCCATACACAATGTAGAAAACACTATTTCGCCCGATGTTAGAACTTTTTCATGTTTGAGTAAAGGATGTGACTGTGTATTTTTCTTGTCATTGATAGTCGTTAATTTAGATAATTCTTGCAAACGATTTGCTACTTGCGCCAGAGGTTGATTTCCAGTCCGTAGAAGGTTCTTAATTTTAAAAAGCATACTCTCAAATGAATATGCACTTAAAGTTGGTAAAGGTCCAAACCTTCGAACATCGTTCACTATGTGGCATAAATTATGAATATTACTACTCACTGAGTCTTGTCCGTAAATTTCTCCAAACTTTTCTATGTAATTTTCAAATAATTTCTGAGCTATATGTAAAAATGGTTTGTATGCATCCGTTGAGCAAATTGTTGTGGCACAAAATAGTGTTATGTAATGTTGGTACACTTCAAACGGCAAATGTTCTTTTAAAATTACAGGCCCGAAGTACAGTAAAAAGTTTTTGAACTCGGCGGCTTTCCAAAAGTGAATGGTGTCGAGCTCTCTCAACCTTCCTTGATGAATTTCAGGTGGTGTATGTGCTTTGAGTTCCATTAACTTCTTTGAAATATTTTTGATGTCATTACTAGACCACTTACATCTAAAATTAAAGCTGCCGCTCGTCCACCCAACTAAGCAGCGCTTCATTACACCTAAATCTAACAGATGAAGAGAATCAGCAATCGTGAAGTCATCAATAAGATTAATCGGTAAATCTTCAATCACAGTCTTTTGTTTGTGATGATCTGGATCCGATTGATTACGAAATGAATGATCGGTACGTAATGGCATGTCTGTTCTAGGAAAGCTCATATGACGACCTTTTCTATCATACTCTCCAATTATCGTGCATTTCATACAGCCATGATAGCTGTTGAACCCAACGGTACCTGAAATAATAATAATAAGCGTACAAGATGCCATGTATGCTAAAATTCCTATATTGTAAATTTTATTGCAAAGTAGGTAGGTACATAAGTATAGAATTTTGATTACGAGAAATATTCTCCTGCTGTTTCTTCTTACCTTTGATAAAACTCCTAGCTGGAGTATCGCATATAAAGCAACGAATTTTTATTACAACCTTGCGTCCTTGAATAAGTATTCCATTTTTGAGTATTGAAGTTAGTTCTTTTACGAATGGTCCTAAAAAATCGTTAACAGGCGGTTTTGTGGCGCCATAGTATATTGCCAATACTAACGGAGAAATATTTGTTACTTTATCGATTTTGCATAAAATGGGCCAAAATTCGTTTTTAGAGCTTTTGGCTATAGGCAGCCCGTCAATGTTAAATGTCAAAGAAACAGTAGAAGGCATCTCGTTGAAACTCTGAAGTAAAACCTCTTTTAGACAATTTTCTATACCATTGTACCAATACTGACCATTTTCCATTGTAATTATATTATTTTTTCTTGGTGTCTGTAACAAACTTCTACCATCTTTTGGCAAGAAATTCATATCTGGATTCAATCTCAATATATCAAGTAATCCATTCAAAGCATTATGGCATATTTGGTACTTTAATGCCCATTGATGAATTTTGTCTTTAAAATCTAAATTATGTTGATTATCGTGGATCATTTCTTCGCCATTACAAGGTTCATGATCACTATTCATCGATTCTAATTCGCCATGGAAATACTCAATTGAACAATTATTTATCGTTTCATCGAGGCTTTCTTGAATAAGCGCGTTTGTTGATATATTGAGATATGATGAGGAAGGAGTCGGCTGCGACTCAGCTGAAACAAGAAAGCCATTAATTTAGTAGGCGGTAATATATTTGGCATGTAACTTGATAAAAATATGATTTAAAATACAATTTCATACTACTTGTAGAATCACTCTTAGTTATGGTCGTTATATTTTTTTTTAAATAAACTAGAGCTATTTAAACGAAATAAGAGCTTTTAATATATTTATATCTAATCTATAGATTTTTTCGATGCAACAAGCAGTAATTAATAATTAAACATACATTTTGTATCCCCGCAAATCCTACATTGGACATATCCTTTTCAAAAAAATATCACACATATGAGTGCATTCCACATATTTTCATGAAGGTCACATCAGGAGATGACAAAGACGACTATCCTGATGCCTCTCCTGGAATCAGCTCTGACTGAGTTTAACAGCTCAGCTTTACTCATGAAACATTGGTAATCGATTCATATCGACAGTTTTAGTATGGTTATTTACAAATCGTAATCAATGTCACGACGCTAATTGCATCATGCACGCCACTAATTGCGTGATGTTATTTCCGCTTAACCGATTCTTCTCATTAAACTCATCCCTTTTGGCCGAAAATCTTATCTTTGATTCCAATAATTGTAAATCTTCACTAATTAAGTAAAGTATCTTAAAATCGACACTTGAAATATATTAATTATAATTGGTATTTACTTACCAGTAGATTGTACATTTCTTATGTTTTGATTGTGTTCAACTTTTGTCATCAGTTTATAAACATTTCTGTAAAATGTAGATGAATGACGAAACTTTTTCAATTTCCTATCCATTTTATTTAACTTTAGAATGTTAATAATAAAAATATCACACACACACAAAAATTAAACACGTCTTAAGCAATAAACAGTTTAAATAGAACTGGTATGAATGCATAGTTTTCTCAAACCAACACAATGTTTGAAGTCTGTTTCAAAACATTACCACACATTATGTCTAAAATGCTTAATGTAACATTGTTTTGTAACGTTTGGAAGCGAATTCGAAACGTCGTTTCTTTATTCATTTTAGCCGCTCTGTGTTGAATCAGTTTCGAATCAGTTTCGAATCAGTTTCGAATCGGAATTACCAAGTGCAGATAGTTTGCTTTGTTTCGAAATGTGTCGAAAATGCGTTTAAATGTTACTACTTTATGAATGGCCTCGAATCAAAGTTACTAGCATGTGCTACTTGGGTAGTTAAGATAGGTACATAATAATTATTCCGTTTAATGTATTTGTGTGTTTACTAAAGTAATTATGTTCTCAGAAGACAGTATTCGTCTATCTAGTATTAATTAATAATTTAGTACCTATTCACGTAAATATAATAACTATGTAGTGTGTGATAATATGATATAGGTATGTATGCATCGGGGATTTATTTATATAGGTATTTATTATAATACCGAATGCCTAAATTTTGACACTCGCCAATACCAAATTGCGTTTATCATTCTGATTAACTCTGTTTTTTTTTTATTTAAATAAATAATTTAATCTTTATTATACAGTTTTCATACGGTATAAATGGCAGGTTTATTGCCTGTAGGCAATTTCTAACAACCAACCAGTTATACAGGTGAGAGTGCTAGGGTTGCCAGATGATAATTTGATAAAGGAGGACAAATGGGTTTAAAAAGGAGGACATTCAGAAATCAAACGATTTTTTAATATTATTTTGCTTTATTTTACTCATATTTAGTTGAGCTGCCAATTTTGGAAAGAAGATCATGGTTTTTCAACAAATAATTATAAAAAAATTTACATGTCATGTTTTTGTATTTGTATTGAGTAAGAATTGAAGATTTAACTGACTAAACACCAGAGATGTGCAAAATACTTTCAAAAAAGTATTTAAACACAATATACAAATGCTTTTGAATTTTTGTATTTCAAATACAAAATACTGAATACTTTTTCAAAATGGTATTTAAGTACACAATACTTTTTTAAAATACTTTTTACAAATAGTCGAACAAGTTGTAAGACAGGGGTATTCAATATTTCAAATATAAAAAATGAAGAACTGGACAAGAGTATATAGATAAATGGAGAAAGGGTTGACATGATTCGATATAGCATTGCTTGCAGATAATGAAGATGATTTGAATAAAGCCTTAGGAAGAACTGTCAAAATACAACATAAAAATAAGGACAAAACAAAATGTATGGTTGTTCGAAGAGATGAGACGACTGCGAAAATTGTCATAAATGGAGTGAGTAGCAAGCAGGTTAGAGAATTCCTGAACTTGGGCTGCAGAATAAATCAGGATGGATACTCCGAATCTGAAATCGTATGGACTACTGTAACATCATATTATAATACAGGACTGCTCATCAGAGCTATCACTTCACTACTAAGAAGTCTACACGAGCTGAGAGTCTCAGAGAGAGTGGTATTTAAACTGTGTCTCACTGTCCACAAGGTAGCACACCACCCACTTAGCGACGATATGGCGTTCTGTTCTCTCTGCCTAACCCATTTGAGATACGGCGTGAGGGTATAGATAGATAGATAGTTAGCTTGAGTTAGTGTTCAGTACGGAGTCCACAGATTAAAGGGACACATCAATGCATGAACTAAAGACAACAGACATATTATGTAGGTACCTAGACATTATATACTTACTTACTTACTGATAAGAAAATATTATTTATTATACAGTAGTTATATATTATAATATATGCACATCAACAATTTGTACAAAATATTTAAATTATTTCAAACTCAAACAACACTTAACTCTAACGTATGTGTGAAAAACATTTGCAGTTTAATATAATTCAATCCCAGTGAAAAAATTAACACTGTAAACAGTATTATAATATTATTAATAGTTTCACTAAATTTGTATAAAAACTAAACACCATTTTTAATAATATTATTACGACCTAAGTAATTACATAATATAATATTAATCAATCTAAAACACTAAAGTCCAACGCGGTGTGAAAAATTATAATATTTAAAAACAATATGCAGTGAACAAAATACTGTTTGATATTTTCACTAAATTTGTGTTAACGAAAACACTGTTTGTTGAATTCGTAATATTTACTTTATTATTTCGTAATACATAGTTTATTTTCTATCTTAATATACTTTAAAACAATAAATCTTAATACAGTGAAACCTCTATCTATCGTTCCTTGAATAATTGTTTTCCCGTATTTGTCGTTATTTTTTATAGTTCCGAATTAGTTCCATACAAAACACGTAAAAATATATCGCATTCATCGTTTTTCTATATGATTTTATCGCATTGACCGTTTAAATTACAGAAAAAAATCGTATATATGTATAAAAACATTGGAGAGCGAGTGAGAAAGAAAGAACAGTTTGTTGTTTCTGTCGGCTGTCTTTTATGATAGTACGTCAGTAGGTACAATAAAAAAGGAAATGACGATGAAAGATTACATACAGTAGGTATAAAGTGTGATTTTGCTCACCATGCAGCTTTCTTTTTTATTTTGTTACTATATTTTTTATTTCAACAAATTGATTTATAACTTTTGAAGCATGTATCATTTTTATAAATTCTATATACTCGTATGTACCTACATATTTAACATTAAAATACATATTAATGTGATTTTTTCTATACTCCCGCATTCATTGTTTTCCCGCATCCATAGTTTATTTCAATAGGTCCCCTCAAAAACGATAGATAGAGGATTCACTGTATATATTTTTAACTGAAAACTTTTAGAAATTTAAAATATAAAAAAAAAAACTAAATGTGTTTAATATTATAATAATTGATTTTATTCTTTTAATTTAAAATATAATTGTTTTATTTAAAACAGATGAATGAGCGGAATGTGCGATACCTAAATAATTGACTGTGATTTATGTTTGTGGATGACAGCTGAATTATGAACGACTTAATTTTATATTTGTAAACGTGTATATGGTTGTTGTCTGTTTTGTACTTTTGATCAATAAATATAAAAAAATAAATTGTTTAATCAAATAATGTGTTTTCTTATGACACATACTACTAATCAGTTTTATTGATTCATTAAACTTTAATTAGAATAAGAAAAATTATAAAAGACATGAGGAAATTTAATTAAAAAGATCATTATGTATCTACGTCTTTGTAAAGTTGTTCAAAATTAAACAATGTTTTGTTTCTAAACAAATTTAGTGAAAAGATAATTAAACAGTGTTTGGTTTTGTAACATATGAACATTCTAATAGTTTATTATAGTTGTGTTTAGTATCCTAGTGCTTTGTGAAATTGTCTGCATGTAATAAACCTACACGTTGTCCTCTCCGTAACTATGAAAAAAATAAAACATTCGGAATAGATGGCAGCTTATTTCTTTACTGCTGAATTGAGTAGAATTAAAGATATTAAAACAGTCCCTGGTAAAGAAAAGGTTTCCTACCCTTTTTTGTCAATTTTCACAATTGAAATATTTAACATCTTCAATTCAGCACTGATTTTCATGCCTCGGAAACGACCATCTATATTATTACTTTCGATATTTTCGGCTGATTTTTTTTCCAACGTCCAGGAAAAAATCATTGAACAGATTCGAACACATTTTAACGTCGTTGTCCACACTTAACTGTTACACCATTATGTTCGATTGCATCTATTGTGCACCGCTTATTTATATTCTTGTCCAATATCTCGTTGATAATTTTCCATTTTGCTCTGGAGTTATTATTATTTTCATTAATTTTTCTTTTGTAATAAATTTCCTTTGCTTGTTTAATCAAATTTGCCAATTTGTTTTTATATCCTTTATACAGCGACGTATTTAGTTGACTATCTGGCACTCTTTTATAACGATAAAAATTTTCTTAATACCTTATGGAATTCACTAATCCAACAGATATCCACGGCTTAATTGGCTTGTTTCTTGAGTTTATTTTTGTTTTTATTTCTGTTTTTTTTTTATATTAATTCAAATAATATTTTCTCAAAATTAGCTGAAGCTCCATTCACATCGTTCTCAGAAAGCACACATGTCCAGGTTTCATATTTAATAGAGTTTTCTAGTTTTTGAATATCCAAATATTTTTTTTTGTTTATGCTCTTTATCAGTTGACGTGAGTACAGGCGTCTGCAAGTTGTAATAAAAAATTGTGGCATAATGATCAGTAATTAAACTTTTCCAAAGAACTGACGTAACTTTTTGAATATTATTGGCGTTTGTCCACACATGATGATATGTTTATTAACTTGCAGGAAATCTACTGGCTATACCCCGTTTGCGGAAATTTCAGAATTTACCTATTATATGTGGAGCACCCAATGAAGAATTGGTCTCTCACACTTTTCCCTAAACTATTGAGTGTCATACTGCAAAAGACAAAGAAAAATGAAGACATTTTACATCTTGAATTCAGCAGTGCTAAGGTTAGCCACCCATCCTGAATGTCTTCATTTTTTGCTGGCAGAATAGGTAGGAGAGGGCGGCAGCACGCATGTTCATTACATGCGGCTGGTCTGCTGTCCACATCACTTATGTGATATGCCGTGAAGGTATAGTTGTAGGTAAATGTAGTTAGGATCTTGAATTGCAGCCTCCTTCAGATCCCCTTCGATTTGAATCTGAAAGTCTCGAAGCTCTTTACAATGCGTGGCAGTCCCGTTGGTCGCTACCTTCTGTTGGTAGAACAACTTTTCTCTTCCTTCCGCAAGTAAAGTAGCGCGTAAACTCTGTGTGGATTGAGCCCGAGTACTGGACAACACAATTTCTTGCTGGTCATGGAGCATTCAATGCGCGTCTTCACCAGTTTGGGATAAAATCATCCCCTTCGTGTAATTTCTGTCACTCTGAATCCCAAACGTCGGAACATATTTTGTGGGATTGTTCCCACACCGACATCAGTAGGAAAAGAGAGGAGATGCTCGGTGCTGTTCGTGGTCCATCCTCTGGACCTGTAGGACATGCGGACTTAGTGGCCACAAGGAAAAACTTTTTCGCCTTCAAAAACTTCTGCACTTTCTTTGGTAGCCTAATATCCCCTTCAAGTAACTAGCGATACTGCATAGAGAAGAAGGCATATTCCCATTTCTTCCCTTCCCTTTTTGCACCAAATTTTTTTGGTGTGTGGCCGCTAAATCTAGAGTGCTCCCTCGGGGCAGCATTTCTCGCTTTAATGCGACATTAAATCCTGTTTGTGCATGTGTGTGTCGTTATGGAGATACATATCTCCAGGTACGGCACGAGGTATGTGGCGGGCGCTGCCCTTTTAAAAAAAGTTAGTATTTGCTTGATTCTCATTATTAAGGTTGATAAAATAAAATTTAAATAACGGCTTCTGTTAAATGGTGTTTATACTAGGATTCAAATGAAATGGCAAACTCTATCGTATAATGTGCGAGCGAGAAGGATCGACTACCTGCTCCCGTCACACTCACATCTCTTATGTAAGTTAGTAGTGATGGCTAAATTATGTTCCATCTTACTAAATAAAACACAGATGAAAAGGATTTATATTTTAAAAATAGGAATTAATTTTCAAAGACGCTTATTGTGTAAGGTTGTATTTGGGTTTATAACAAACACTCAGATACCTACATCTTTAAAAAAAATACTTTTAGAATTATAAGTACAAACTATAGCTAATCACATAAAAATGTATGTTTTTAACACGAAAAATATTTAAAAAAATATGCTTTTCATTTCCCACCCAATGTAAAACAGGTAAAACTAGTAAAAACAGGTGAGGAATAGGATTAGAAATAAGATATGATATTTACATACATCGAGTAACAAGAAAATAAAGTTCGACGCATCGTAACACAAATTATCACCTCTAATTGGATTTTGTTTTATTATTGGAAACGACAGTTCATTTGAATCCTAGTATAGTGATGGGGATTTTACAATGAACAGTGAAAATAACAACACACCTTTGTGTGTTATATACGAATACGAGTTGTATATTATACTGTTAATAAATTAACTGTTAGTGATCTCTACGATTCCGAAGACGCGTTATCTTCTGATCTGATTGAGAGCATGGGACTTCAACAGGAATCTGACCCCGGAGAGGAAGATACAGACGGCGGTATGATTGTTTTTTTTATATATTTATTTGTTTATATGTGTATTAATTTATTTATTTTACTCATGACTGTATATTAGTTAAAGCAAACATCAATAATTATAAAGTATAGAATGTATTTCCACAAATTAACCTACACTAGAAAATATGGAATACAAAGCACAATAAAATTATCAGTTATACCTTCAATTAAACGCGCAGAGGGCGATTTTATTGCTAGATTGCAAAATCTTCCAACTAATCCGGTAAAATTTATTACATTTTTAATATAATCCGTAACTTTTTGCTTATTTTCCATAATGGTATGAAGTAAAAACACTATTTTTTTTTAATTTAATTATCGAGTAAGTATACAATAATATTGTCTCGTCTCTTTACCAGTATGAAGTAAAAACACTGAAAATTTTTATAAATACACACTTTTGTTTCGATAATGTCTTAGTAAGAAACGAAACAAAAGTATGTATTTATAAAAAAGTTCAGTGTTTTTACTTCATACCGGTAAATTTTATTTATTCAGAAACAATTTGATAATAATTAAAAATACTCTTATATTTATACTATACTATACCCTCACGCCATGTCCCAGGAGGGTTAGGCAGAGAGAACGGAACGCCATATAGATCTATCCTTGCATACTTCTTTCGCTTCCTCTACATTCATCCAGTTTCTCATACATGCACGCCGATTTCTCTTACTCAGCACGCGTCCGTCCTTGAGAATTTGGTCCACGTGATCAAGCCACGTGGTTCTTGGACGTCCGCGCTTCCTCACACCCCTTCATTCAGATAAATACATCCTCTTCGTCATCCTTTCATCTTGCATTCGCTCAACATGTCCAAACCATCTCAACTTGTTTACACGCATTCTGTCCACAACACTCCTCTCACATCCGCTCATTTTCCTAGTATCCTCATTCTTCACTCTATCTCGCAACGTTTTACCAACCATTCTTCTCAGTTATATTTTCCCTATATTTTATTAAGCCTCTAACGTTTTCATCCACAATAATGAGCATTCTCAAGAGTAGGTACTGAATCAGAAGAATGTCCTTTACAAAAATTGTGGGTGGTTATGGAGGGGTGGGTGTAGGAATAGAAGTAGAAGGTTTATTTAGATAGATTATGATGTATTCTTTTATATTTGTTACACATCCTCCACATTCATACTGATATATTTTCTCATGCATGCACACCGATTTATCCAACTCAACTCGCTGCCATTCTTGAGAATTGTATCCACTGTTGTCTAGCCACATAGCTGTAAGACGTCTGTGCTTTATCACAACCCTTCCTTCAAATAAAAACACTCTCATTGATGTCATCCTTTCGTCCATCGGTATTCTGCCTATTCGGCAATATTTTAACTACTCGGCCGAATACAGAATATTTAGGGCCAATATTATAAAAGTCCGTTAGTTGAAGTTATTTTAAAATTGGTCCTTAATTTGATATAACTACTCGGTTTTCATTATTATAAACACCCGTTAATATTATTTCAGTAAAATGTTACCATCGGCTTTAACTGGCCGACCGACCAGGGATTAGTTTTTGGTAATTTGACGACTAGTATTGCTGTCTCACTATTTGCCTAAAGAGAGAAACAATTAAAAATAGATGGACCTACGCATGTGTTTTGTTAGGATATACTCTCATAGCATCGCTGTCATTTAATCATTTGTTTTGTGTAAATTATGAGATTGTTGGGTGAAGTTTTTATGAATGGGGAGAAGGTAGATAAAAGGGACAGGCAAGATCTTATGTGACCACCGGTTGAAAACAATGGGTACAGTAGGCAAAAATATTTCTTTTTAACGAATTGTCAAAAAAGTTTTATAATGCAGTATCTAGTAGAATGTACGAACAGATCGCCATCCGTTCGTCAAGTGTTGACATACTTACGAATATTGGGTTCCTCGTTTATAATTTCGGCCCTATTTTTCGATATTCTGCCGAATAGTTTAAATGTAAAACTGGAAGGAACTAGCAGCTTGTAGATAGAGGGCTATTCCCGGTATAATTCTTTACATATAAATATATGGACAATTTGTAAAGCGCCGTTTACTCATTTCATGACCTCAAGGGCGCCGTATATCTTTGATTGTTATTTGCCGTTTCCCGGGAAAAAAGCCAAACATTTCCCCGGATACAAACACAAATTATTAGTCATGCAGATTGCCATACCAATACCGAAATCTTTGTTTAGTTAACTGTAATAGTCGTAATAAATATACAATTTCATAATCGACATATTATAACGCATTTATCAAATCAGCATTCATCACTTTATAAATCAAAATCATAAGATTAAAATAAAAAACATCGCTTAACAAAAATAAATTAATTATATATTTTACGTGGAAAAATCATAAAATGCTGACATGTGTTTCTTTCGGCGTGATAGTACAGTTACTCAATTTGATATTCAGACACATAGGAATACAAGTTTAAAAAGAATCTATAAAGGTACCAATTTGCATTTTCTATGATATGGTTTTAATTCTTTAAATGTAACAATATGAGAAAAGAAAAAAAATGTTTTCTTTGAAACAGTCGAAATACTAATAATGTAAACAAATAAACGTAGATACAAATACCACCACAATTTAATATTTGGACACTATAGATAAAAATTATTTTTATGGCTTTTTCGGAGAATTTGGTCACACGTGCTGAGGATGTATAATTTGAGTTAAAATAAACTCTTTTAAATTACAAAAACAATATTTAGTTTAATTTTTTGTAAAACTTTTACAATTTCTACCTCAAATTTAATATTTTTTTAAAATTCATTTTTAAATTTCCCGTTTCCCGGGAACGAAAATAATCTGGGAAAAATTACCCTCTACTTGTAGATTGTTGCTATTTCATTGCCGGCTGCAGATGCATAATTTATTATTAATCCTCAAATATCTAATTAATTAATTTAATTTGATATGGAGTGAACCAACATAATATTAAAAAAGATAATATTTAAATTAAAAACACTGTTTAATTCCACTTTGAGATTGTTTTAATTAAAACGTTTTCGACTACAATGTAGTCATCATCAGTAATAACACAATACTATGTCTAAAATTAAAGGACATACAACAATATTAAAAATTCAAGGATTGGTCACAATTGGCAGTGTGTGTGTGGAGGGTGGGGGTGAAAAGTTCAGGGGCGGGTTCAGGAGCAGAAGTAGTGGTGAGGTTATTTGTGGTTGTTGAATATTTACTAAATTTTTATGATTATTAATTTCTAATGTTTCCAAGATGTCCAGTTTTTTGCCTTTAGAACATTTTTGCAGCAATTCCACACCGCTGAGGTCAAAATCATGGCCCGTATCTCTAGCATGGTCCGCCATTTCTGAATTGATACCAAAGTTCTTTTTAGCTCTAAGGTGCTCAGTTACTCGAGTATGAATTCTTCTGCCGGACTGACCAATGTAGGCTGAGTCACATTCTTTACAATTTATTTTATAAACACCACTGGAATCTAATGGATTTATTTTTGATTTATTATTTAATATGTATTTTCTAATGGAGTGGTCGGTATAAAATGCTGGTTGAAATGTTTTGTCTTTGCAGATTAAAACAAACATATTGACAAAGTCCCCAATAAGAAGGTTTATTCAAATGTTTAATGATCTGGCTATAGATACATTGATACATTAATACGTGACGTATGCGGAGTCTGTCAGGAAAATTGAAAGTGTAGGTATATGTATTGTAGTTGTGTTGGTGTCTGGATATTGTTGGTTTTCTTCGGTCAATTTCTATTACAGGTTATCCAATAGTATCCAGTTAGAAAATATTTATTGATGATAATTTTTTTACGTATTTTTATTACCCTTCACTGTGTACCGTAAAAAGATATCACAGAAGCCATATGGGGGGCGAGGTGGTGAATCTTGTCCAGTGATTGTAATTTAATGTAAATGCATAATTATGCCATGAAATTGGACTATGTACATGAACAAATTATTACAAATACAAATTATATTATAAATAAAATTTGTACCCATCACTCATCTCATACCTGGATGCCCCATGATATCTTGTAACGGTGTACAGTGAAAGATAATAAAAATAAACACAATAATAATCATCTAGCTGGATACTATTGAATAACCTTTTGTAGAAATTGACCTTTTCTTCTGGGATCGCATTGGCCTTCAGCTGTAACGATCCTTGTAAGAATCGTCTCGTTGTCAGTAATAATAATAATATTCGGTATTCGGCAAATACACTATTCGCTGCATCTCTAATTTGCATGCAATGTCGTACCTATAGTCAGGGTTGCCATCAGCTGTCTCCTTTATATTATCATAGAAAATATTCCTGAACGAAATCCAGAAGATCGTAAAATATTACAATATCCTATACATTTTCGAAAATTTAGCAACGGGGAATGGGTAGAAATTGTGAGTGCCGGGAGGAGAAGTGTAATTTTGATATGGGAAACCTAAAAAAATATCCATACATTTGAATTCTCGACTGAATCATTAAATCCTGGAAATATGAGACCATAAAATAGTTCTGATTTTCGAAAAATTAACCAAAACTACCAAATTGTCCCGACAAGATCCCAGTTACATTATTATTAATAATATAATTATGGCAACTCTACCTGCGACAGGTAGGTACTAATCGTAACTTATTTACACGCACTCTATCCACAACACTCCTCTCATATGCGCTCATTCTTCTAATATCCTCATTCCTCTCTCTACCACGTAACATTTTACCAACCATTGCCATCCACACTCTCGGCATTATACAACCAGATAAGTCTCCATATTATGATCAGTCATGATCACACAAAAACTTAACAGTCTAATGCCAGGAAAAAAATCACCTATCCAGATATACTACAGGATATCAAAGGATTAGGCTCAAAACACAGCGGGTTCAAAATACCAGCATTGCCTGAAATATCTGTTTTCAAATTTTTTCAACAATATTATTATTATTTATAAGATTACGGCAACCCGTCCCTTGTGGGACGATTTGTGCCAAGTACAATATTTTTAGAAGATACTACTAGGTACTATACCATCACGGCATATCCCACAAGTGGGGTAGCCAGCAGACCAGCTGCATATAAAACATGCAAGCTGTCTTTTCCGTGCCAATATAAAATTAAGACATTAAGGATGGGTGGCAAACCTCATCGCTGAATTTAATATGTAAATGTCTTATTTTTTCGAACACCTGCCTTTTACAGGACACTCAAAAACTTATGGAGAAGAGTGGGAGACCAATTCTTTACCGGGTGCTCCACGGAATTTTTAGAAGATGTCACGTAATATCAAGGCATTAAGTAATTTATAAGATAATAAAATTTCTTTTGGCGGATTTTAAAATCTTGGGATATACAGAGAGGGTATCAGTGTGCAAGAGGCAAGACATATTGATCGGATACTGGACTTCAGTTATCTCATAATACAAGTCATAAGAGTCTCTTATTGGGCAACCGAGGAAGACATGGTCCAGAGATTCCACATCGAGTTCGCACTCGCAAAAAGGGGACGAGACCAAACCTAACCTAAATAGATGACTATCTAACCTGTGGTGATTAAAGCGCATGCGAGTCAATGAGACAATCTCTGACCTGGAAAACTTGGAATTATGGAACCATGGCTTTCTGGAGATAGACTCCTTGATGCCCCAGTACACTGATCCCTTTATCCTACCGATCTCGTTCCAATAGTTGGTCCAATCAGACATAGCTCTGAACAAGGCAGTACGCTTAATTTCATTCAGGGGGAGTTCAAAATTATCAGGAACTAGACCATTCCTGGTGGCCTCCTTGGCCAATGCATCCACGTCCTCATTGGGCGTGATACCACAGTGGGCTTCAACAATATTAGGTATAAATATTTATTTATTATGATTGAGTTTTGAATTTATTAATTTATTTAGTTGATTATTACAGTTAATATTATAATATTATTTTATTGACCACGAATATGACGACTGACTGTTTGAGAGCTCAAGGCTGTCTAACAGACGGGGAACGGTCCAAAGTCTACACTTGTATAGTGGGAACCATCACATCACTCCGTCATGATACATATAATTAACGCTGTTACTAGAACAACGGCGCATAAGCCGAAATGGCGTTTTGAGAAATGGGAATGAAATCTGCAGGGTTACTCTCGACACAATTTAAATACGATCTTAATCCTGTCTTGATCTTGACCCCTTGACACATTGACGATGTGTGAAAAATATCGGGCTGTTGCTACCGCAAATAATATTTCAAATTGTTTAACTATTAAACGGAACAAAGACAATGTACATAAGTCTTTAATAACAGTGCGATTATTATTATATAGTATATTTCACTTTCTGTTGTATTTTTAAAGCATTATAATTATTAAAAATATACTACATACATACCATTACACTGCTTCCCTCGCGGGGTAGGCAGAAAGGATCGAGCGTCACTTCCTTTTATCCTTGCATACATCTTTCACCTCCGTCACTGTCATATAATCCCTCATGCAGGCTGCTCTCCTGTTCAATGTGCTCAAAACATGACCGTCCTGTAGTATTTGATTCAAATGTTCTTGCCATTTGATCCTCGGACGACACAAATATATATTCTTGGTCATTCTGTCCTCATTCATTCTTTCCACGTGCCCAAAGCATCTTAACTTATTTACATTCATCCTTGTCATTACAACAGGGATTAAATCAGGGATTCACAGACTTATGGGTAACAAGGGCCACTCGGGAAGATTATGATCCAAGGACGGGCCGCTATAGGAAAATTAACACTAAAAGTTTTAATTTCTAGAAATGCTCACACCACATTCAAATTCTTTCGCCCCCCCCCCCCCCGCCGTCACCGAATTTTCAAAATGGTATAGGAATTTGAAATAATTCAAAAACTCCTCAGTTTTCTTAAAGAATATTTACTCGAATTATTAAGTATCCGGTACTTTTCCCGAACATCCGATACCTTTTTTTTTTTTTAAAGATTCATATATCTGGGTTTTGTTATAAACCCAAATATAACCTCATACACCTTTCACAGTAAGCTAAAAGCTTGTGTCGTGAAAGGGGAATTTGCCGGCACCTGGGATCGAACCACGGTCCCCTTGTTCACGAGGCCGAGACTTTACCTCCAGGCTACCGACGAACTCATGTTACTGATATAAACTTTTTTTTATATTATGTAATTCGCTGGCGGACCGCAGATATACCGACCAAGGGCCGCGGTTTGTACATCGTTGCCTTAAATTCTGCATAGTACAATTGAATCGTGGTCTGCAAAAAGCACTCATGTTACAAAGTCAATGTTCTCCAGAAATTAAAAAAAAAACCTTTCTATTAGCAAATCGTTACGGGTTTTGTTGTATTTCAAAAGCTTCAATGGTCCTGGTTGCAACCATGTTCATTATATTTTGTATTCGTTTTTTTTTAATTCACATGTATGGTTTTTCTTGACCATCACTTACTTCAAAGAAAAATCCAACAATATTTTGGACATACAAGCTTATTATTGAAAATAAAGGTATGTAAGTGGTAGCATGAAATGGTATTTTTTTGCATTTACTGCAAATATCTATTTGGGGGCAGCCATAACGTAAAAACTACACATCTACCATAGTTTCATACAATTACGTAATGTGTTGCACATGTGTAGTTTTTACAGACCACGCAAAACAATATACAGTAGGTACATGTATTGGACTCAATGTTGCCAGGTGTTCGGTATTCTACCGAACCGTTCGCTATTTTAGCACCGTGTTTGGTGTTCGGTATGACAAAAATACCGAAGTATGGGCGGTTCGGTATTTTTTTCTGATTAATTTTCTCCCAAATAAACGACGTAAGCCCTAACTTGAAACAGATAATTAAAACAATAATGGCAGTACCAATACAGAAATGCTTACGTGGAAAGAGTATTTAGCCATAATATGAATTATTTGTGGACGAACAGCCGCAATAAAGTGATTGTGGACATATATATGTATACGTGGTACGATGTTATATCAGTCTGACATGTCGCGAAATGCATGGGACAGTTATAGCATTGCTGGAAGTGTGCATTAGTAAGAAAAAATATAATATTTATAAGTTAGGGTAGCTAGTTGCTCTTGTGCAATGGCACTTTGTATTTTAAGGTCATAATATACGATTAAATCTTTTCAATCAACGATTAAAACTTTTTTTGCTCAATGTTCGGTATTTTTTTGGAAAAGACCTGGCAACCCTGTAGGACTTGTGTTGTTTTTACAGACCACGCGAAAATCACGTATTTATTTATATTTAATGTAAGGAACTATGGTAGATGTATGGCTTTTACAGAATAACATAGACACCGGACATTAGGAAGTAATAAAATGGAAAATGAAAAAAATGTGACATGTGTGGTTTTTGCAGACTACGATTCAATTTCGCTCCGTTATAGATAGATACCTACAGATATTACATATTTTGATCATGAAATGTTCGCATGATAATTATTTTATTATTTGTACTTAATATTATAATGATACGGATTCCAACTAAACCGGAATATTATATTTAATAGGTAGGTGACAGTGGTGTGCTTTCCATACATGCATAAAAAAACACCGGATGCTTAGTAAAAAAGTTAGATATTCTCTGAAATGGGGAACTATTACAAAAAAAAATCAGCTTAAAAATAGTACTTATAGAAAATTAGAAAAATTATGGTGCTTTCTATATTTTTATAATGTGCATTTTTAATGAAGCATTTATCACCATTTGAAAAAGCAATTTTCACACTTCCCCGCAAAAAGGTCCACTCGTGGCGGAACACTGTTTGACGTCGTCAGCGCTTAGCGACCTCACAACGTGATAATTCAATAACAAGGAATACGGATTTTTGAAATGAAAATAATGAATGAAAAGTTTTATTATATCGTTTCTTATTAGGATATTCGTGATCAACGTATATTTATTAATATGAATTGATAACATTTATTCATATTCCTCACACATGTATGTTCCCCATTGTTGTACAAAAACGATAAGATTAAGAAATATTTAAAATACAGACGAACGACGTGGCGTGGAGGTAACACTCTTGCCTTTGAGTCACGAAATCTCGGGTTCGATTCACGGCCAGGGCAAAGTGAAGAATGTCCTTTTTCAAATTGCCTTGGGTCTGTGTGTTACATATTATATATATATGTATTGTGTTCAGTGGATTCTATATTATATGTGTATTGTCGCGTTGGTACCTACCCATAATACAAGATTTTATGTTTTCAAAAATGAAATTATATTGTGGTGTTAGAAGTACTTCGGTTTGGTGTCTTCGGTCGAGACAAGTAGGTTTTCTTCCATTTCTTCCCCATCCCCATCCCCATCCCCACCTTCATTTCCATGGAATTGCACAATACAATAGGTGTTAGTTGTTTTTTTTATTTTTATATTTATTTTTATTTCTATGTTTCCTTCCATATTTTTTTATGTTTGCCTTTTATTTGTAAATTGTCTGGAACAAGTTTTTTATTTGACATAGCACGATTTACTCTGTTCTATGTTTGAATATTATATAGATATTGTAATTTTTAATATTCTATTAATTTTATTAGGTACTACATATCTATAACTCAAATATGACCAATACAAAATTCCAGTGCCGTCACTGGGAGGTAACTAGATATATTTTTAGAATAATGTTTTTTTTACGATCTGAATTACCACTATCAGAGTGCAAAGGTAGGTGGTATAACCAGAGAATATTGCCCTCTCGTAGAAGGTCATAAATATAAATAAAAATCATCCAAAGAGACGACACGTTACGAGATGGAATGAGGTCAATTATCATCATCATCACACGCGGCTTCCCTTTCGGAGTAGGCAGAAAGGATCGAGTGCCACTTTTATGACCACTGTCCTTGCAGACACTTATCGTTTCCGTCGCTGTCATTTATTTATTTTAATTTAAAAAATAATACCACTCAGTGATTGGTCTCGAACCTATCGATTATTCGGTGTTTCTACTGAAATAAGCTTTTGACCTACCGAAATACCGACATGCAACGATTTTTTCACGATTTCAGAGAATACATAGAAAACTTCCCGATTTTTATAAACCTAGTTGTACTATACTATACCCTCACGCCGTGTCCCAGGTGGGGTAGGCAGAGAGAACGGATAACGCCATGTTGACCTACCTTTACATACTTCTTTTGCTTCCTCTTTATTCATCCAGTTTTTCATACATGCACGCCGATTCCTCTTACTTAACTCGCGACCTTCCTTGAGAATTTGATCCACGTGGTCAAGCCACGTAGTTCTTGGACTCCGCGCTTTCTCACACCCCCTCTTTCAGATAAATACACCCTCTTCGTCAATCTTACACCATCCATTCGCTCCACATGACCAAACCATCTCAATTTATTTACACGCATTCTATCAACAACACTCCTCTTGCATCCGCTCATTCTTCTAATATCCTCATTCTTCACTCTATCTCGCAATGTTTTACCAACCATTCTTCTCAGTGATCGCATCTCCACAAAATTTATTCCACTCTTGTCCTTCTTCAGCCCCGTCCAAGTTTCGCATGCATACATAATGGGGTGTTCACATTTGGCGAATATCGCCAGGCGAATTTCAAAATATATCGCCAGGCAAAAAAACAAAATTCGCCGGACATCCATTGATCGTCACACCTGTTCACACAGTTAACCGATATAGAAACGATCTGTCAGAAGCCCTTTGATTTTGACACTGTTTTTAAAATGGCGGACGTCGAGATGGAGATCACGAAGTGTTTATTTTTAGTCGAAAATGTTATAGTAGAGGTTATAAGGCGCCTTTTAATTAAGGAAACAAACGCCACAAACCAGCAACAAAGATAACAGCTGTCACGAAGCGGGAAACATTATAAAATTTATAGGTTATAAAGTTTTTACCATAGATACGAACGTCGCGCACATTTGCGCATGCGCAAATCGTTCAATCGGCCGAAAAAGTTGGAAGGTGGTCAACTCGAGACGATATCGTTTCTACTGGTTTTTATCGTTTCAGACTAGCTGTCATTTTGTTCACACGGTTCAAATGGCTGGCGATATTTTGGTGCCCTAGCGATATTCGCCAAAGTGAGAACACCACATAAGTGTCGGTAAAATAATGACGTTGTGCATCAGCATTTTAGTCATGTTCGACACATTGCTATTGCTAACAATAGATCTTGCAAGTGCACCGTTCACTCTCGCACCACCCACTTTTCTTTTTTCAATGGCTGATAGGCTTGTGTAGTACATGTACTAGGTACTATTAGGAACTAATTCCCAGTACTGTACTAGAATGAACTATTCCGTATCTTATTCGCTCTTAGTTCTTTTAGTTCATTCATTCCCAATCGGACAGAACTAAAGTAATGCAGGTGACGTTCGGCATCTCCGCTCGGCGCCACTCGGTTTATGTCGGAACTTTAAACGAGTGCGAGTGAGATAGTTGATGTGATGATTCTATAAAGGATATAGTGCGTTCTCTTTTGCTTCTTATTAGTTCTTTTAGTTCAGTGACGTCAAAGAACTAATAAGAAGCACCAAGTACTGTAAGTACATTCTAGTAGGTAGTATTCTAGTACAGGGTGGTAGATAGATATATTGGTGTTAGACCTTTTTAGTGTTTTGTTTGGCTATGAACATTGAAAATGGCGCCAATATCATTACATTATAACTTATAATTATAACGGTGTCGTAAGTTAGTAGACTTACTTAGTTAAAATATTATCCCTAATGAACGTCTCATGAACATATAAAATAATAATGTAGTAGGTACCTACTGTCGATAGCAAAATTATTATAATTTATTGACATGAAAATCCAAAGCCTTCAAATTATGAAGGAAAATAAAATATTCTCTGAATTTTCTCTTTGTTAATTACGAAGTATTGATTTTCATAATCACAAAATTACATAAATGTGCATTTCCTATGTATGTACTCTGTATGCATCTTAAATTCTTATTAGTACATGTACTAATTAGTATATGTACCCTGTATGCATCCTGTATTCTTATTAGTACATGTACTACATTCATGACTGAATAATTTTGACATGGAAATATTCAGTGAACTAATAGTACTAATAGAACTAGAAGAGCTAACTAGTTCCGTAAGACAATTGTACTAGATCAGATCGCTCCCAAAAATGACCGAGCAAGAACAAGCCTAATGGCTGAGAGTGAAAGTGATTTACAAAAGATTGTATCAGTTGTATATGATAGTTGTAGTATGAATGGGATAAAAATGAATGTGACAAAGACAAAAGTGCTGGTGTTTGAAAGAGAGTTTGATAATATAAAACAATGTGCGAAATAAAGGTTGAAAATGAATGTTTGGAGCAAGTGGACGAGTACATATATGTATATTAATGAAGTATGTTTGCAAGTGATGGTAGATACAAATAAAATTAATCAAATTTTTTTTTTTTTAAATATATTTATTTTATTCATAAATACACAGTATACATTGATATTACATTAATAAAACAATATAACACACAGTAAAAATGCTCCCTCCATAAGCAAATAAATGCTTGTGCGGAGGGTCGGATTTCAATTATAACATTAACATAAGTATATAATAAATAAAATTCTCGTGTTACGGTGTTTGTTATCATACTCCTCCGAAACGGCTGGACCGATTTTGATAAAATTTTGTGTTCTTATCGTTTAGGTCTGAGAATCGGCCAACATTTATTTTTCATACCCCTAAAAGCTAAGGGTGGTCCACCCCGATTTTTTTCATTTATTTTTTGGACATAATTTTTTGTTTTTATTTTTTTTATGGTGAGGCATTAAAAATACATACAGCCTTAAATTTTCACCCTTCTATCAATCCCTATTTTAACAACACTTGCCGGTTCAGCTAGTAATTTTATAAAGAGTGCCGCGGTCAAATACAATGGATTTTGATTTTACAAATTTTCATTAATTAAATACACAACGACTAGCTATTTTTCATAATATATTGTATAGAATAATAAATTATTATAGCTTAATATTATTTCAATGGTCTCCCCCAGCCAACTGTTGAAAACTGTGTAATGTGCTTTGTACATACTATGGCGTAGTGTTGTGGAATTCTCAAGAAATAATTATTCGAGAAATTTACCGAGAAATTTCTCGGTAAATTTCTCGAAGTAGAGAATTTTCCGAGATTTTTTTTTTATTTTTTATTTAACAGTATAATAATAATAAACACTTTATTCAATCAATCAGTAACAATGTACAAATGTTGAGACAATTTATCACTGATATAGCTACAATTAATTATGTAAACAAAAAAATGTTAAGTACCTACATAGAAAAAAGTGCTTACAACTGATAAAAAATCTTGATGGTTGACACTCCACATGCCCATATTTAAGTTTAAAAAAAATTACAGGTACGTACCTACATGGAAAAAAGTGTTAATAACCTCTGATTTGGGCCTTAATCAGCCCCACAAATTTTTGGATCAATCAGGTTGGCTGCGAAGTATACTGGGCGAAAGGTAATAATACAACTAAGAAGAATTATGGAGAGAAATTTCTCTTCCATCAGAGGAGAAATTCTCAGAGATATTTCTCGAGAACGAGAAATTTCTCTGGAGAATTTTCTCTTCTCACATCACTACTATGGCGGCACCGAATTAGTCATAAATAAAGAAAAATTAATGAATTTTGGTGTGCCGCGGAGTTCTAGGAAGAATTTTGGTGTGCCGTCAGTAAAGGTTGTGGAGCACTGCTCTATCTCTCAAACTTTCACCATACGTTCTTCTCAATGATCTCATTTCTACTGTATTTACAGTATAACGCTTCTTTAGCCATATCTAATTCTCGCTTGCATACATCATTGTTGACACTAGGATGCCCGAGTGCACCAGCCTTTATTATTATTTATTTATTTATTTATTCTTTAGGTACTATGTCGTAGGTACTTCTTTAACATTACCTATATTTATTACGTAAAAACAGTCTTCTAATCAAAGATATACCTTCTATTATAGTTTTTATTTATCTCATCACACGAGCATTTTATTATTTTCTATCAAAATCAAATTATTTTTTTTGCTATTATACTGGGTGTCTCAAAATTAACGCAAGATTTGAATTCGCCGCCATTTTCGCAGTAAGTTGTTGGTGTTTGTACTAAGTATTGTAATAACTGTATGTTTGCGAAAATTATATAACAAATAAATTTAAAAAAAAACAGGTTATAAAGTTTTTACCATAGATGCGGACGCCGCGCACATCTACGCATGCGCGAATCGTTCAACCAGAGAAAAAAGTTGAAAGGTGGTCAACTTGAGACGATATAGTTTTTACCACAGAATTCCATACAAAACCTAGAACCCTGACTCGTTTACAAAATTGAGGCAAAAATCTATGAATTTTTGACAGAACGGTTGGCGAAAGCGTGTGGTGTTTCCTACATTTTATGGACTATTTCTCGCATTTTTATAAAAAATGTCATTTTCACATTTTAGAAAATGTAATTGGACATTTTTTGAAGTTCTTGTCGACGTTTTTAGTGATTTACCACACTTTTTTTGCCAACCGTTCTGTCAAAAGTGCCGAAAAATAGTGCCTCACTTTATTGCAATGAAAATACATACGAGTACTCCATCTAGGTATTATAATTATAAAAATCTATGGTTTTTACTAGTTTTTATCGTTTCAGACTAGCTGTCATTTTGTTCACACGGTTCAAATGGCTCACGATATTTTGGTGTCCTGGTGAACACCACATAAGTAATAAGGAATAATTACTGTGTTCAAGTTGATATCTTCAACGATTCAGAGTACCTACCTACACCGTTTCGTTTGAAAGTGCATATTTTGCAAAATAACTATAATAGTGATTGTGTTTCATCATCTATAGAGACTTTGATCTCAGAACACATCCGTTTTATACAAACATGACTCTGCTTATAGAGGCAATTTCATCACTAGAATATTATATTATTTACATATTACTCTTCCCCTGATCCGTGATACACGTAACACTATATCACACTTATGTGGCAGGTATCACGCTCACTCCTGGTATCACACACGCGTTCTTATCTCATTCGCATTCTTCACCCATTTACAATAATTCATATATTAGATATATTAGGTGAATGGTCGCTAGCTTCTGTTGCGTGTACATGTATGAAAATACTATACTATTTATTTATTTATTTATTTATTTTATTTATTAATTTCTTTCAAGGGACAAACAGTCAACACAGTAAACATTACAAAAATCAATATTACACACGATATAGACCACAAGAGTCCCCCTGTATTACCACAGTATAAAATTCGATGCAACTAAAACAAGGAAATACATTAACATAACAACAGGAAATACTATACTATAACTCACGCCGTGTCCCATGTGGGGTAGGCAGAGAGAACGGAACGCCAAACAGATCTATCTTTACACACACATTCATACAGTTTCTCATACACGCACGTCGGTTCCTCTTACTCAACACGCGGCCGTCCTTGAGAATTTGATCCACGTGATCAAGCCACGTGGTTCTCGGACGCCCACGTTTCCTCACACCCTTTCTTTCAGATAAATATATCCTCTTTGTCATTCTTACCTCGTTCATTCGTTCAACATGCCCAAACCACCGTAGTTTATTCACGTGCCGTCTGTCCACAACAGTCTTCTTGCATCCGCTCATTCTTCTAATATCCTCATTCTTCACTCTATCACGCAGCGTTTTACCAACCATTCTTCTCAACGATCGCATCTCTACTGCATTTATTCCACTTTCGTCATTCTTCAACCATGGTTTATAAAAATTACCAAGGTTTTCAAGATATTTTTTTTCGTGTATCCAAACACGATGAGCAGTCCTACTCCATCCCTTCCACTCTATCCCATCCCTCCCTACTCAACATCTGTGTCGAGTCGCTTATCCGATGTTGTTCCTTTTGTTTGTATTTTTAAGTGGCTTATTCTGTGAAAAATTATTTTGGTATACCTATCTATTTATTTATTTATCTATATATCTTAAATTATTTTATTTTGTTTTATTTATTTATAATTATATTATTATTATTTTATCAACTGTTTTTTTTGTTTAATGGGTTAGTTGGAAGATATTGCGCTTCAGCGATAAACTCGCCCATTGCGCAAAATTATGTATTCAGTGGTAATGTTGTCATGTTTTTTTTTATTCTTTGTATACAAATTTTGTGCCTTAAGATTATTATTATTACTAGCGGTCCGCACCGGCTTCGCACGGGGAAACCAAGTTTCTAAACCTATGTTTAAATATAGTAAAACTCTTTAACTGATTGTGTTTATTTCCATAAATTCGATCCATATATTAAAATCTCTTTTTCACTATCGTGAAGCTGAGTACACCAAGGGCAAACACAGGATGTTTGGCAGAGAAAGAGGGGAGGGGGAAATGTTTTTAATATTTCTTATAACTGTTGAAATAACTTTATTTGTCGGATATTTCAGGAGTCCAAGAACTCCTATTTATCCGTTTTGGTGACAATCATTTCTTATATTTAACCTTTGTTAGAATATTCTTTAATTTACAACCCTCTCCCCTTGAAGATGAAGAATATCGGAGTCTTCAACAGCTTAATTGGACAAAGCATGCCTCGCGAAGAGGATTGGTCGCGGGTTCAAGTCAAGTCCGGGACACAAATAATATGACGTTATCTTTTCCAAGCCTTATACATAATATCTTTTGTGTTGCATATTTGAGGGGCATTCATTTTTTTATGTCGTGTGAAGGTATTTGTATAGCTTTCCAGGTACAGTATAGAGTAATGTCCTATACTTCTGCATTAGTAGCAAAGAGACCATTACCATCTTAATGTATCAGAGTGAAATTGCACTATTATTATTAACTTTGTAACATAAAATTACAACAATTTGTACTGAGTTACATGTCTATACTAGGATTCAAATGAAATGGCAAACTCTGTCGTAAAATGTGCGAGCGAGAAGGATCGACTACCTGCTCCCGTCACACTCACGTATCTTATGTAAGTTAGTAGTGATGAGTAAATTATGTTCCATCTTACTTTATAAAACACAGATGAAAGGGATTTATATTTTTAAAAAAGGAATTAATTTTCAAAGACGCGTATTGTGTAAGGTTGTATTTGGGTTTATAACAAAAACTAAGATACCTACATCTTTAAAAATACTTTTAGAATTATAAGTACAAACTATAGCTAATCACGTAAACATGTATGTTTTTAACACGAAAAACAAAGAAATATGCTTTTCATTTTTCACCTATTTAAAACAGGTAAAACTAGTAAAAACAGGTCAGAAATAGGATTAGAAATAAGATGTGATATTTACATACATCGATACGCTTGCCCTGTGTGGTGGAAATCAGCGCATACGCAGAAGGTGGATGTCTCCCTAAACGAGGCTAATAGAATCATAACGGGATGTCTCAAGCCAACACCCACTAGTAGACTCTACGCCCTGAGTGGGATAGCCCCGCCGAACATCAGGCGAAAAGTGGCTGCACAAGTGGAGAGAGGCAAACAGGTCACGGATCAGAGACACATGCTGCATGGGCACATTCCCCCACCGAGTCGTCTCAAATCCAGGAGGAGCTTTCTTAACGCGACCACACCTTTGACTGACACACCAGAGATTGCGAGAGTGCGCCTATGGAGAGACACACACAGAGGAGAACATACAAGGGACAATATTTAACAGCCCAGTGGAAGCCCTGCCTCCGGGCCATGACCTACCATGGCCGATGTGGAAAACCCTCAATAGAATCAGAACAGGAGTGGGATGCACCAGAAATAACCTCCAGAGATGGGGCTTGGCTGAGAGCACGGCGTGTGACTGTGGAGAGGAGCAAGACACTGGACACCTCCTGACATGCCCAATGGCTCCCAGACAGTGTCACTGGGAGGAATTCATGGGACGAACTCACCTAGGAGGAGCTGCAAGAGAGGTCGTTGCTTTCTGGGAGGGAATGGGAGTGTAAATGTGAGTTTGGTGTTTTTGTTGTTTGTCGTTGCTGACCGACACGAAAAGAAGAAGAAGAAGACATACATCGAGTAACAAGAAAATAAAGTTCTATGCATCGTAACATCCGTAATACAAATTATCACCTCTAATTGGATTTTGTTTTATTATTGGAGTCGATCCTAGTATATTAAGTTTATGTTAATAACAAACATACAGTGGTACCTCGACATACGAGTTTAATTCGTTCCGCAACCTTGGTTGTATTTCAAATTACCCGTATATCAAAGCAAATTTCCCCATTGAAATTATTGAACTACCATTAATCCGTTCCAGCCCCCAAAATGTCACCCCAGTTATTTTTGTGACGTATTTTTTAATGCGCTGGCGCACCCAGCAGAGACCTGTAATCTCCGTAATACAGGAGAGACGATGGTCCTGGCTGGGACATGTTTTGAGAATTCCCAATGATAGTTGGCCAAAAAGAGCGCTTTTCTTCCGTCCGCAAGGGTTCCGTCGGCCCGGGCGTCCCTCTTTCACAATACACCGTTCCTATGACAACGATATCAGAGCGCAGGGAATGTCGTGGAAAGAGGTGACGCAATTGGCGCAGAGACGCTCTGAATGGAGGAGGCTGGTTTCTGCCCTGTGCACCCGAGAGGAGCGTTGAGGGCGATGATGATGATGATGATGATTTTTGAATAAGAAATATGTATTTATAAATGACAAATTGTACAAAAACATAATAAAAGAGAATGTAAAGAAATAAACTAGATTTATAAAGTGTTAATTTCGCTGGTGGATCGAAGACCCTCACATGGTGCCTAGAGCTATTCAACACCTGTTGGAGAGAAGGCACTACTCCGGAGGACTGGAGGAAAGCCATCATCTGTCCGCTGTATAAGGGGAAAGGTGCTAGGCTTGAGTGCGGAAGCTATCGGGCTATTAGCTTGCTGAGCTCAGTAGGTAAACTGTACGGAAGAATTTTGATTGAGAGAGTTCGAAAGACTACTGAGTGTAAGGTATGGGATGCGCAAGGAGCTTTTTTAAATGGTAGAGGGTGTGCCGATCAGATCTTTTCCCTAAGGATGATCGTAGAAAAGTTTTTGGGTAAACACCAGAAGCTTTTTTGCGCGTTCGTTGACTTGGAGAAGGCATATGATCGTGTGGACCGAGAAAGACTGTGGCGCGTGCTGTCGGAGTATGGAGTGAGTACACAGTTGATACGCGCAATATCTTCACTTTACGTGGGGAGTTCCGCTTGTGTGAGGGTAAACAATACCCTCTCGGAGTGGTTTACCCTCACTAAAGGAGTGAAGCAAGGTTGTGTTATGTCTCCGTGGCTATTCAATCTATTTTTTGACTTCTGTATGCGACCTTTGAAAGGGATGAATGTAGGTGTTGAACTGAATGGAAATCGAGTGAATGCTTTGATGTATGCAGACGATTTAGTCTTAATGGCTGAGAATGAAAATGACTTACAAGATATTGTTTCGTGTGTGTATGATAGCTGTAGTGCAAATGGGTTAAAAATGAATGTCGCGAAGACGAAAGTAATGGTGTTTGAAAGAGAGAGTGAAAGAACGGTATGTGAAATAAAGGTTGACGTTGAATGTTTAGAGCAAGTGAATGAGTATGTCTATTTGGGAAGTCTGTTTGCGAGGGATGGAAGATTTGATAAGGACATTGAAAGAAGAAAAGTCGCCGGTGCTAGAGTGAATGGTGCACTTCGACCCATTGTTAGCAATAGCAGTGTGTCGAACATGGCAAAAATGCTAGTGCACAATACCATTCTGGTACCGACACTTATGTATGCAAGCGAAACTTGGACGTGGTTGAAAAAGGATGAGAGTGGAATAAATGCTGTGGAGATGCGTTCACTGAGAAGAATGGTTGGTAAAACGTTGCGAGATAGAGTGAAGAATGAGGATATCAGGAGAATGAGCGGATGTGTGAAGAGTGTTGTGGACAGAATGCGTGTAAACAAGTTGAGATGGTTTGGACATGTTGAGCGAATGCAAGATGAAAGGATGACGAAGAGGATGTATTTATCTGAACGAAGGGGTGTGAGGAAGCGCGGACGTCCAAGAACCACGTGGCTTGATCACGTGGACCAAATTCTTAAGGACGGACGCGTGCTGAGTAAGAGAAATCGGCGTGCATGTATGAGAAACTGGATGAATGTAGAGGAAGCGAAAGAAGTATGTAAGGATAGATCAATATGGCGTTCCGTTCTCTCTGCCTACCCCTCCTGGGACATGGCGTGAGGGTATAGTATAGTATAGTATAGTATAGTATTTCGCTTAATTTTCGTCACTGCTTTTCTATTCACTGGTCTTTAAACAATGAACTTTGAACAATTACAATGAACAAAATATAAATGATTTTCTAGAATCTATGAAAGAATATAAATATAATTTAAATAATGTAACCGCGGATGCGGCGTTTGTAACTTTTTTTCAGATGTTATGACGAATTTGAACAGTCATGCACCAATTAAAAGAGTAAAATGTAAAAGTAATAAGACATCATGTTCTTGGATAACTCCTGGTATTTTAACTTCAAGAAAAAAACTTTTTGATTTATATAAATTAAAAGAGCGTGACAATTCACAAAAGATGAAACTGCACGTTTCTAGATATAGTAAGGTATTTAAAAGGGTGTGTGGTGAGGCAAAAAGATTATTTCTTAGTAAAAAAATAAAAACATCTGAAAATGTTATTAAAACTACTTGGAATATTATAAAGCAAGAAACTGGTAAAGAAAATAAATTCAGTAGTGACAAGTCAGATTGCGACAATAATGCTCAAACTGCTGACTACTTCAATGACTATTTTGTAAATGTATCTATGTCTCTTACGAATGGGTTAAGCGCCTCAGTGGAGAGGGCTAGAAGTTATTTGGAAAATTTGAATACTTGCAAAAATGTTTTTTCATTCAATTTGGTGTCAGAGAGTGATATTGTTAATGCGTGTAAACAAATTAAAGCAAAAGACTCTGGATTTATGGGGTATCTCAACAAAATTATTGAAATGTATTATTAATGGACTAGCTTTTAATATTGCAGATATAGTAAATTTATGTCTAAAACAGGGGATTTTCCCAGATTTATTAAAACTGGCAAGGGTCATACCCATACATAAAAATGGTGATAAAAAAAATCCAGGTAACTTCAGGCCTATCTCGATACTTCCTGTGCTTAGTAAATTGTTTGAAAAGATTGTTGCTAACCAGGTTCTCCACTTTTTTGAACGAAACAATTTGTTCCATCCACAACAATTTGGCTTCCAAAAGAACAAAAGCACAGCTGATGGAATAGCATGTTTAATCCATACAATACTAGAATCACTTGATGAAAAGCATGATACATATGGTATCTTTTGTGACTTATTGAAAGCCTTTGATTGTGTTGACTATGAGATCCTGATTTGTAAGTTAGAATATTATGGAATCACAAATATTGAAAGGGACTTTTTTAAATCATATCTTAATGAAAGAAAACAACTAACAGAATTGGATAATATAAAGTCTTCTTATAAGAACATAAACTATGGTGTTCCTCAAGGATCAATTCTTGGTCCATTATTATTTCTTATATATATAAATGATTTGCCACTTTCCTTAATTCGAGATGAAAAGATTATTATGTTTGCAGATGATACATCGTTATTAATAAAGGACAGCAAGGACAAAAATGACACAAAAATAAACACTATTGATGCTTTAAATAAGGTGGAGGGCTGGTTTTGCGACAACAATCTTATCTTGAATACGACGAAAACTGGTGCGATTCGCTTTTCTCTGAAACGATCAGTGCAAGACGACCCGGTCACTTCCATTTTGAGTGATAGAAATATTGCGATTAAAGATGAATGTAAATTTCTAGGTGTCACTGTCGACAAAACGTTGCAATGGAGCTCACACATTAAAAATCTCGCTCCAAAACTTTGTTCAGCAATTTATGCTATTAAAAAGATAAGAGAGACCTGCGGTGTGGAAGCTGCAAGACTAGTGTATTTTTCATATTTTCATAGCATAATGTCATATGGTATACTGTTCTGGGGAAATGCCTCTGAATCACAAAGAATTTTTGTTTTGCAAAAGAGAGCAATTAGAACTCTTCTCTGCATGAAATATAGGGAATCTTGCAGAAGTGTATTCAGAGAGCAAGAAATCCTAACAGTGCCATCACTTTTCATTTATGAATGTATATGTTATGCAAAGAAAAATTTAGATAACACACCACTTAATGAAAACTTTCATAACTATAATACGCGATTAAAACATAAAATCAGACCAATAGAACACAGGCTCTCTAAGTTGGATCGTAGCTTTTTGTGTCTAAGTGTAAGACTTTACAACAAGCTTCCAGATACAATCAAGTGCGATGATGTATTAATCTTCCGGAGAAGGGTGAAATCGTATCTGGTTGATAAATCGTTTTATTCGATTGACGAAATGATGAATGAATAGTATTTCATAAGTTTTCATTTATATAATTTGAATTATTTATTTTAACATTTGACGTTGTGGATCCGGACTCTTTACATCCGTGACTACAAAAATAATGTAATTTGATGTTTTGTTTTACTTTGATTGTTCTTTCATTGATTGTGTTTGAAATTGTAATGAATTTTGTGAATGTATGTATGACGAGTCCAAGTGCCTGCATAACAGAGGCCTAGGGACAATTGGTAAACTATAACTAAACTATAACTTTGCTTTTTTCGCCACGATTTTCTCACTTTCACCTGCAGGTCGTTTAAAAAAACATGTCCAAGGAGGTTTGTTTCTTCCTCCCTTTTGTGGAAATGAGTTAGGTAAGTGTCATCAAATAGCTCGTATCTGAAATTTTCCTCGTATTTCGAAGCAAAAAATCGCTCGCTTGACGGCTCGTATCTCAAAAAATTCGTATGTTGGGGCACTCGTATGATAGGGTTCCACTGTATTATTATTGTGACAAGTTGAGATAATTATGTTGACAAATATTTGGAACGTCGTAGTGAAAAAATGTCATTTCTTCACAGCGCAGTTCCTCTCTGACATGACATACACATACCTATACTGTATTATTAAATACAGTGGCGTACTTTCTACACAGGCAAAATTTCAGCGCATATGTCTTAACAATTTATTATTTATATAAACGCAACATAGATCAAAACAGCATTTGCAGAACAAAACATTTAAAAACATACTTGAAACAAAAACAATAGACAGTGAAAAACAAAAACATGATAACATAGAAGATACAGGGGATTCTTGGTGGAAAACATATACTAATTTATTAAAATATCAGAATATAAAGTTATTCCACTGTTGACTTTATTTATTTTTTGATTCATTTATTAATTCTTTATTAATTCAGCTTTCAAGAACTTCCGCTCTCGTCTTCAGACAAAAATAAAAAGAGCGGAAGCTCATAAAAGCTGGCTCGCAAAATTAATAAAGTCAACAGTGGAATAACTATACATTATATCTTGTTTTATCAATAAGGGCCGAAATTATAAACGAGGAACTCAATATTCGTAAGTATGTCGACACTGGATGGCGATCTGTTCGTACATTCTACTAGATACTGTATTATAAAACTATTATGACAATTCGATAAAAAGAAATATTTTTGCCTACTGTACCCATTGTTTTCAATCGGTGGCGGTGGTCACATTAGATCTTGCCTGTCCCTTTTATCTACCTGCTCCCCATTCATAAAAACTTCACCCAACAAGCTCATAATTTACACAAAACAAATGAGTAACTGACAGCGATGCTATGAGAATATATCCTAACAAAACACGTGCGTAGATTCATCTATTGTTATTTCTTTCTCTCTTCAGGCAAATAGTGAGACAGCAATGCTAGTCGTCAAAACTAACCCCTGGTCGGTTGGCCAGTTAAAGCCGATGGTAACATTTTACTGAAATAATATCAACGGATGATAATGCTGAAAAACGAATAGTTATATCAAATTTTGTACCGTATTAAAATAACTTGAGCTAACGGGCTTTTATAATATTGGCCCTAAATTATTAATATGAACTTCCATCAAGAACCGTCGTTCGATAAATTAAACTTTGAAAGCATGTCCCTTCGAACAAACTCGCTCATATCACATTTCCTCACGGTGTACTTCGAATCGTTGAAGATATCGAGTTCAGCATTGTCTCTGACTATTTGATGTATGGTTTGTAATTCTTCATCTAAATTCAAATTCGACGTGGTGGTAAGGCCGTTAGAAGGTGAATCATCGCCATCTTATGTGTTGTTGGATGACAGCAAGAACCGTGGATTATGGTATCTGTGTACCTATGTATATCTATCTATCCTATACCGCCACGCTGTGTCCCAAATGGGACAGGCAGAGAGAACGGAATGACATACTTACAGATTTATCCCTAGATACATTCTTTCGCTTCTTCTACATTCATACACGCACGTCGATTTCACTTACTTAACACACGGCCGTTCTTGGGAATTTGATCCACGTATGTATTTGACCGAAAGTTAAATACATACTGTGTTTTTTCAATTTATATCGAAAAAAAATGTCTTCTGATTAGATTTAAACTTTCGTCTTGTTGAGTTGTGTAACTGGACACAGTGGCGGATTCAGAAAAAACTCAAGGACGGGGGGGGGGCGCTTAAGATATCTTACCTTACCTTACCTTACCTCAGCCTTCTTCTTGTGTCCAGTATTGAACAAAGGCCTCCCTCTTGGACTTCCATAAATCTCTGTTGGACGCTACTCTCTTCCAGTGCAGGCCCGCCACTCTCTTAATATCGTCGGACCATCTTGTCTGAGGCCTGCCCACGCTTCTGCGTCCTGTTCTAGGCCTCCAATCTAGCACCTTCTTCGTCCATCTATTATCAGACATACGTGCCACATGACCTGCCCAGTTCCACTTTAGTTCTGCAATTCTTTGAGCCACATCTGTCACCCTGGTCTTTTCCCGTATCCAAACATTTGTTTTTCGGTCCCTGAGTGAGATGTTTAACATCCTCCTCTCCATTGCTCTTTGTGTAACTTGAAGTTTATTGATAATTCTTTTTGTCAGAGCAGATGTTTCGAACCCATAAGTGAGCACTGGAAGTATACATGCATCAAATGTTTTCGTTTTCAGGTGAATGGGAATGTTTAGGGATTTTAGGACATTTGAAAGCTTGCCAAATGCAGCCCATCCTAAAGCTCTTCGTCTTTCCAGTTCAGCTTCCATATTATCCCTACCCAGTTTGACAGTGTGACCCAAATAGACATACGATTCTACTCTTTCAATATTTTGACCATCGATTGTAATTGGTTGGGTTAGGCCTGTGGTAGACATAATTTTTGTCTTACTCATATTCATTTTCAATCCTACCTTACCGCATTCATCTCTCAAGTCAGCTAACATTCGAGCTACCTTTATTTACATGATATGATTTTTTAGATTATTATGTAATTATTGTTATTTTTTGAGCTTTTTATTTGCTACCGCGGTTTCGTTTTAGATTAACGCTCGTTAATGGTGGACGCTCCACCGAAACCGCGGTAGCAAATAAAAAGCTCAAAAAATAACAATAATAATCTAAAAAATCATATCATGTCTAGAAATTGTTATATTGTGAATGCCGAAAACATAAGCAAACCTTTATTTACTTTTATCGTAATAAAAAAAATAATCAAGTCACATGCAAAGTTTAAGAAAGTCTTATTTAAACTGATTACTTATACACAACATTATCTACAAGACATCATCAAAAGGCCCCGCAAGGGCAAGACTCCGCGCCTCCCACATGTATCCGCCACTGACTGGACAGTTGATATAATAGTAGGTATATAATATCATGAATTTAATTAATTCACGTATATATGTATATCATAAAGTGGCAATAATATTAAAATGTATATAGTACAAAGTCCACAATGAGATCGCTCACTCATGTCGTGCTCCATACATGTGTAAATGGGTACGTATTGTTATCAATAACAATTAAAACATTATTACTATTAGGCATGTACCATTAACTAACTATCGCATTTAGCAGGAAACTACAACATTAGCAGGATCCTATTCATAAAAAAGACGAGTTTTTATTAATTTGACCTATATACGTATAAAGCACAGCACTAATTTGTAATACTGCACGCCTCTGACACCAGCAACCTTAGTTGCTGTTTTGAGGTATTGTTTATAATTGAATAAATTGAAATTGAATTGAATAACTCGTGAGGTAACCAACGTAATAAAAAGAAAAGAGAAAAAGCATTGGTATACGGGATGTTTGACAGAACATTAGACAAATTGATATGGTATATCGAAGGGACCAATTGTAATATATTGTGGGTATTTAATACGTTCCTATGTATATTACAGTGGAACCTCTCATAACGAGCAAAAAAAAGTGAAAAAGAACTAGCAGCCGATTAGGTAAGTATTGAACTTAATTGTTCCGGCGCCATTTATTTTTTTATTTATTTATTTTATTCTTCTTGCACATCATCATTCATATAACAAATTAAATAAAGCAATATACACAAGAAAAAATGTGATGATGTGCAGTGGCGAGATTATCACTATATAGTGATTTCTTCCATCTAACCACGTTACACTAACACTAAACAGAAATAAACACAATAATAATATAAACACAAACAATAAGTAAAATAGCTACACAAATAAGATTGAAAAAAAAAGAAGAAAAAACTACAATCCACACACCTAACACTCCAAAGGGATCGGGAAGTATAGGAAGGGGCTAGGGGACGGATGCTGAGTTAGAAGACAATAAATACTTCTTGACGGCGTATTTAAACCCATGAAAAGATTGAGATATATTCTATGAGAAGAAGGGAGATTATTCCAGCAACGAGCACCACATACTGAGAATGATTGAGAAAAAAAATTGGTGTTTATTTTTGTTTCATTTACACGGGAGATCGCGATCCATTTGAGATCTGAAAAATGAGATCCCAAAAAGATGGTTGCTTCTAAGGTTTGCATAAAGCATCTCTCGATTGGAGGACCTTACATCGTGACAGTGAGAATGGTGGAATTGATGAACGTTGTCCATGGACACCGAAAGTGATCACATAAGCCAGCCTAGAGCCAATTCGTAAGCGTTGCGACACCTTTCTCACTTCTTCCGATTAGATTTTGCACAATGTTGCATTGTGTAGACATGGTTCTCCAATCGAGGTTTCTAAAAAAAGTTGCTCCATTAACGAGCGACATTTCGCATAACGAGTTACAGAGAAAGGGTAAGTCCCTTTTTCACGACATTCACTTGTGACCTAGTGAGCCGGGACTTCCGCGCCAGTTTGTGTCCATCACTCATTCCGTTAGCGCATTGGTTATTATTTTCCGTTAGCGTGATGATTAATTATTATTTGTCATAAATTCAAATTTATATTTTCCTACGTTATATTTTTTCCAAATCTAAATTGTATCACAAGTTGTTACACTCCTTTACAAGTAATTTTATTTGAATAAACGTTAGTAAAAAAAAATCATTGATGATTCTTTCGGCATGGAACGCATTATCGTATTTTACGTGAAGCCCCCTAGACAAACACGCACTTGTCCACGTTAGAAAAGACAACGTTATTCGAAAGTGCCCAGAACGGGACTTGAACCCGCATTCCAACCTTATTGCGAGGAGTGCTTTATCCAATTAAGCTACCAGGTGACATGCCGAAAGCTCTGAAAATATTTAATAATATATTGTAATAGTCATGCACTGAGAAAAATACTAACGAAATTTCACAACGAATCATTGTTACGTACTATCAGATTAGGACCAGAGATAGTGCAAACGATTCATTAGTACGAATCTTTAATATTAACTCTTCGCAAACAAATTGTTGGTAAATTTACCAATGATTTTACAGTTTTTCGTTACCAACTTTTCCATGCTAATCATTTTGAAAGCATTTTAAATACATTATTAGCATCTTTTCAAAAAGAAAAATATCAAGATTTAACAACTTTTCTCATATATTTTGAAAGATTCAAAATATTCTTACCTATGTTTAAATATTAATTGCAAAATATTTATTTATTTATGAATGAAAATATATAAATATTTATTTATGAAAATATAAAGGTGATATTGTATTGTTTGCTTTCTATTATGTGTTTATATTGTATCGATTATTAATTTAAAAATATAAGAAACTTTGTGTTTTCCACTCAAATAACTTTATTTAGTTATGTGGTGTTCTCACTTTGGCGAATATCGCCAGGGCACCAAAATATCGCCAGCCATTTGAACCGTGTGAACAAAATGACAGCTAGTCTGAAACGATATCGTCTCGAGTTGACCACCTTCCAACTTTTCGGCCGATTGAACGATTTGTTTATAACCTATAAATTTTATAATGTTTCCCACTTCGTGACAGCTGTTATCTTTGTTGTTGGTTTGTGGCGTTTGTCTCCTTAATTAAAAGGCGCCTTATAACCTCTACTTTAACATTTCGACTAAAAATAAACAGCGCAATTTCCATCTCGACGTCCGCCATTTTGAAAACAGTGTCAAAATCAAAGCGCATCTGACAGATCGTTTCTATATCGGTGGACTGTGTGAACAAGTGTGACGATCAATGGATGTCCGGCGAATTTTGTTTTTTCGCCTGGCAATATATTTTGAAATTCGCCTGGCGATGTTCGCCAAATGTGAACACCCCATTATAACGTTTTCGGAACTACTTGTTCCATCATCAGTACCGATACTAAACACAAATTAATTTCAAGGACAACCATGTTGGGGTGAAGGAGTGGTGGGCGGGGGCAGGGGTGGAGTAGAAAGAAGCAGAGACAAGAGTGGAGATGATAAGGGCGGGATTTATTCAATATATACAAACGTTGAAACAATATATCACCAATTATCTACAATTAAGTTGCAGCAGCCTCACTAGGTTGCCCTGTATCGAGGCAATATTTATAATATAATATTTATCATATTGGATATTTATAATATTTTAATTTTTTATGCAGCAGTTATTATATTAATCAATTATTCCAATATATCCAATTTCCTTCCTTTGTCACAGCTATAAATCAATTCTATGTTATCTATTCCGTAAGTGTGTCCCGTATCTCTCGAATGTTCAGCTATTTCTATTCTATTCTTCTCAAGACCATCCACTCGTTTGCGAGTGATTTACGTTCAGCTATTTCACTTCTATTTATTGTCACATTTTTCGCCGCCTATTCATGTTCTTTACATCGTTGTTCAATTTTTCTTCCACTTTGTCCTATGTAGGCTGCGTCACAATCTCTGCACTTTATTTTATAAACTCCACTTTTCTGTTAACATTCGAACAATTAATTGTATCGAGTATTTTTGTGTTATGTGTGCAAGCGAAACTTGGACGTGGCTGAAAAAGGACGAGAGTGGAATAAATGCTGTGGAATTGCGTTCACTGAGAAGAATGGTTGGTAAAACGTTGCGAGATAGAGTGAAGAATGAGGATATCGGGAGAATGAGCGGATGTGAGAGGAGTATTGTGGACAGAATGCGTGTAAACAAGTTGAGATGGTTTGGAAATGTTGAGCGATTGCAAGATGAAAGGATGACGAAGAGGATGTATTTATCTGAAAGAAGGGGTGTGAGGAAGCGTAAACGTCCAAGAACCACGTGGATCTAATTTTTAAGGACGGTCGAGTGTTGAGTAAGAGAAATCGGCGTGCATGTATGATAAACTGGATGAATGTGGAGGATGTGAAAGAAGTATGTAAGGATAGATCTATATGGTGTTCCGTTCTCTCTGCCTACCCCTCCTGGGACGTGGCGTGAGGGTATAGTACAGTATAGTAGTAATTTTGTCATAATTTCACTTTTTATTACATAATATTGTTATATTGTTTGTATGGACTGGTACATCTTTTATGTGCCTGGATATTATTTTATTAATATTTTTACATGGCACAGTGGTTGCCTATACGCTTGTGTATGATTGAATAGAGTCCATATTTAAATGTTGTAAAATCAATATTTTCTATGGTATAAAGTAAACACTTAAATTTTTATAAATACACACTATATTTTATAAACGAGTAGACAATTGTTTCGTCTTTTACCAAGACATTATCAATAATACAGTATTGATAATGTCTTGGTAAAAGACGAAACAATTGTCTACTCATTTATAAAATATAGTGTGTATTTATAAAAAAGTTAAGTGTTTACTTCATACCATAATGGAAAATACGCCAAAAGTTAAGGATTATATTAAAAATGCAATATTTTCTAGACTAACATTGTGGAAATGCATTTTTTCTTCTTCGCTCTCGCCTTTATCCCATTTACTTGGGGTCGGCTCTCCTAGTCCTGATCTTCCAAGTTTTTCCGTCCCCTGCGTCCTCGTGGAAATGCATTATAAAAGATTATAAGTATGTAAAATTAATAACACTGTTTGATTCCACTATGAGAATTTTATTATTGTTTTAATTGTTAAAAAGTTTTCGACTACAAATGTAGTCATCATCAGTAACATCAGAGTATTGTGTTGTTATTGCTGATGATGATGACTGTATTGCAGTTGAAAACATTATAACAAATAAACAATTCTCTTAGTGGAATAAAATAGTGTTTTTATTTTATCAATAATCGTTTAAATGTTTCATTGATTGATTTAGGTTTTTTTTGTACAAATTTATTATTCTTAAAGAAATATGAATGAACCATATTAAGGTAAAAGGCTAAGGACGTGGATGATAAAAACAAATAAATAAATAAATAAATAAAAACTTAGCAGGATTTCACTGTTTTTCGTCACCAACTTTTTTCATTTATAATTATTTTTACAGTACTTACTAGATACTTTTTTAGTAGGTGGGCATTTTCAAATTTTTTTGCTTCGTTACGTAGTGGAACCTAAAAAAATATGTGTAACAAATTATGCCTGATTTTGTATTTAAAATATATATACAACAGTAACGGACGTGAGAAATCAATTACTTTTAAGTTTTGTGTTTTCTTTTTTTCAGGAAATGCGTTTTCGTGAAGCAATATCTCAAGAAATTTCCATTACATCACACAATTCAACGGGGTTTTAAATAAAAACGTTTTAGTGAATAGTTGTCGAAAGTATTTAATATAGTTATAATCACAACATTCTTTAAGAAAATATATAATTTTATTAGGAAAATAACGTAAAATGTCACATTTTCTGTCCAATTGGTCCATTACGTTACGTTTTGTACTATACAGTAATGAGTTTTCTTATATTCTACACTAATTATAGCAAATTTCTTGAAGGTGATTTGCACTTTCCAACAACAATTCAGTTCACATACTATATTTTATATATTACAATAATACAGTTGTATCAGTTGTTGGAATAAAATCTAAAAAAAATAGTCGGAGATATAATAGGACAGTAACGTAATAGGAAGTTTCTCGTTACGTAATGGAAAAGTAAAGCTAACGTCGCATGGTAATAATATTCATTAATTATATCAGTCGAAAATCCGAGATAAGTTTTTTGTTTTTTTTTTTATATATTTTATTTATTTATTTATGCATATTCACGGCTTTCGCCTTTTACATGTTAATAAAGAGAAAAAAAATAATAACAACAATTAAATCCAAAATAATATAAACAATAAGTAAAAATTGATAATAGCAATTATATTCATATTTATATCAGTTTATTATTTTTTTAATGAATTATTTTTAATTTATTTTCAATCTTTGTTGAAAAAGTCGTTGAAGATAAAAACGTTATCATTTTTTAATATATTATATTACTCCGTACGTCATACTATATTACTATCCCGTGGAGCACCCGGTAAAGAATTGGTCTCCCACTCTTCTGCGTAAGTTTTCGAGTGTCCTGTAAAAGGCAGGTGTTCGAAAAAATTAAGACATTTTTCATCTTAAATTAAGCGATGAGGTATGCCACCCATCCTGAATGTCTTGATTTTATATTGGCACGAAGAGGACAGTTTGCATGTTTCTTACATGCAGCTGATCTGCTGGCTACCCCAGTTGTGGGATATGCCGTGATGGTATAGTATAGTAGTATTACTCGCGGGCCGCAGGAAAAACGCGGCGGGCCACATGCGGCCCGCGGGCCGCAGTTTGCCCATGCCTGCTTTATAGAATACCAATATGGACTAACTAAAATTGGAACGTTACTATTTTAGTTAGTGCACACTAAAAATGAAATAGAATCGGGGGTAGCATTTGTCGTTTTTGTTACACTTGATTGGCCTGACGTACTGATTTATGATTTACTAGCAATCACTTGAACTGTTTTCATAATAATAAATAAATATTGGACATCATAACGCCATCATAATAATTATTAACATCTTTTAATATAGTCGGAAGATTAAAATACCTATTCAATGTAAGCTAGGCTTTACAATTCCATTACGTGACAGTTTTTTTCCACCAACACATAACGTTCCGTAATGGACGTGACGTATAAGTATCGATCTCTGTTCATCCACATGTTTACACCTTGTTAGTGAATATAAGGATGCATTCGACTTGTAATTCAAAATGAACAATATTTAATATGTAATTAGAGTCCAAAAGAAACAAATAAAACTCTTAAGTTACCTTAGAAATCTGCGTTCGTAATGGAACACCAATTTTAGTGAGCAACAAGGGGGACCAGTTCCGTCACAAGAATCTGCACAACCGACGTTTTTACACAATATAGCGGCATTCATAGACTAGTATAACGTTGCCATTAATCATAATCGACACTCGATTTGACCAAAATAAGTAAAACAGAGGTTTAGAATGGCCGTGACGTAATAGGAATTCCACTTTTTGTGATTTGAAGGACAGGAAAAAAATACATATTTAACATATTTCTGGTTTGCTTTATGATATTTTATGGGACTTTATTGAATTTAGAGACAATTAAGTTTTAAATGAAGTCATAAAACCTGTGAATATAATGGGCAGACAAATATAATTTTGTTGTTAAAGTTGAGAGGTACGCTGAAGACATGTTGAAATACGTCATTCCGTGTTATTGATTTACACATTAACTTGCAAAATTTAAATAGTTACCTGTTATTTTTATGCTTAACTAAGAAAAAAATCATCATTTTATCAATAATTGTGATTTCGGGCAAAACTGAAATAATTGGTCATTTAAGAAACAATTTTGAATTCTCGAGACGCGTACGTTATACTCATAGCAAAAAAATTTGAAAATGCCCAGGTACCTATTTTATTTCAACATATAACTTAGCAGGATTTCACTGTTTTTCGTCACCAACTTTTTTCATATATAATTATTTTTACAGTACCTACTAGATACTTTTTTAGTACCTATTTTATTCCAACAAAACTTAGCAGGATTTCACTGTTTTTCGTCACCAACTTTTTTCATATATACTTAATTATTTTTACAGTACCTACTAGATACTTTTTTAGTACCTATTTTATTTCAACATAATTTAGCAGGATTTAGCAGTTTTTCATCTCGCGTCTAGCAGGATCTTTAATATAAATCTGATAGCCCCGTTTACTGAAATTCAATAGCGGCTCTCTCGCTCCCAACGGTCCATATTCACCCACAATATAATTTATTACATTACCAATCACGGTTATCAAGTTGTTAACAATAAAAAATATTAATAAATAACTTTTTTCTTCAACAGAAATCATCGATTCATCGATTTAATTAAAATTTAATTAAGTGAAATAAATATAAAATTAAATCAAATTGAACTTTTGTTGCTCTTAATTTTTGTATATTTATAATATAAATTGTGTTGCTTTTCTTTAAATTTAAATTAATTTTTGTGTTTTATAATTATTCAATCTTCATTCTTGTTTGTTTTATAATTGGTGTTTTTGTGTGTTTGTTGTTATAAAAAATGAATGCCAAGTTGTTCTGTGTTCTCTGCGTTCTGCTTCGAGGTGGTGGTGTTCTATGTGAACCTCCGAGAGCTCATAATCTTGTGGAAGTCTGGAGTCATTTCTTGGAGGACACGGAAAAGGTTAGTTTATCAATGAAATTAATATTAGACTAGATACTCACAAGAAATATTGTATTGGTCCTTGAAGCGATGAAGAAGGAAAGTAATTTGGAATCGATAATTAGGGTTGCCACCTTTTTATTTTGCTTAAAGTAAATTGGTTATTATAGGTAAGAAAAAAAGTGCATAGTATCAAAATAAAGTACCTACAATTTATTTTTCTATATTATTATGTTAAAAAAAAAACATATTTTTTATTGCTTTTTGCAGTTTGTATCAGATTAGTAGGGGAGCATGGGTCACAGTGGATCAGTATTTCTTTCACAAACTATAACTTTAAATATAGTCTATATAACTAATGGATTTTTATTCTATTACTTAGTGACACTATTTACTCAGGATATAATGAGACATTTTTCTCAATATTCCAGGTAGTTTAAAAATTGTGTATGTTTTTTTCTCAAATGGCAACTGATCCACTGTACCCCACATGTGGGTCACAGTGGATCACTCATCGGATTACATTGGATTACAATAGGTTACAGTGGATCTTAGTATTTTTTGCTAAACAAAATCAATTTCATCACTCATTAATGCTTTTTTCAAGTTGGATATAGTTCTGATACTTTTTTTCTCAATACATATTTGGTCTTTGGCACCTTGCATTAATTCATGACTATGTAATCCAATTGTTGTCTTGCGTGTATCAATTTTGGAGCATGTTGACCTAAAAAAATATATAAGAGCATATTTTAATGATTTATCATTAAAATTAATAATGGATAACAGTGGATCGTAATCCACTGTTTTCCATTTGTAAATGATCCACTGTGACTCATAGTGGAATGAAACAGTGTTTGATTTAATTTAAATTTTATCTTTTATAATGCATTTCCACAAATTTACACTTGAAAATATAGAATATTTATTTTCGTGTACCTACTTTATTATTCTCATAAAGTACAGAGTACAATTACCTGAAATAACGTACAATACTTTGTTATAAAGTACGGGTGGCAACCCTGTCGATAATGGACAAATTGAAAAACATAATTTTTTAAAAACTAATTTTACACAATTACATATTTATCGTGTTTAATTTAGTTTTGAGTCTTTTACAGTTATTAATTAGTGATTCATTTATTTTTAATAATTTTTTTAGACTTCTCAGGTAAATTTAGGATCTTCACTGGTCCACTTTTTAATTTTGCATTTTGTTGTCATGTTCTATAACTGACTGATCTGATCCTGTGTACATTGTAAAAATAAATAAATAAATAAATAAAACTTCATTTTCCAATAAAGTCAAATCCTATGAACTCTGTGTGAAAAATAGCCGATAAAAAAAGATGAAGAAAAGTTGTCAATGCTTTACTAAAACACAATTTCAAGTCTTTGTGGTAACGTTTTCTTTTTCCTTCAAAACTTCTTTTTGTAGTTTTCCTGCAGTGGAGTTGAGGATTTTCTCTTGTTAACATCCAACAGTAGTCAGTCATCATGTTAACGTTTCAGCGTACTTGATATCTGCGTTCCATTTCTTTCATATCGTGATGGAATCGTTCTCCTTGTTCTTCACTCACTGCTCCAAAATTTTCTGGAAAATAGTCCAGATGAGAATGAAGGCAATGCACTTTAATACTCATGTTGCAGCCCAACAGTTTGTAGTTATTTAACATACCGACAACAATATTCCTATAGTTCGAATTTTTTTTATTTCCTTAGAAGCCAGTTACCACTTGTTTAAAAGACTTCCATGCTTTTCTTTCGTGGCTTACCATTTTCAACTCGAAGGTTTCATCCTTCGTAAGTTTCCTAATATTAGGCCCAACAAATATCTCAACCTTCTGATCTCCAGGAACCAAATTTCTTCGTACTGGCCATTCTTTCTTAACATAATGTTGTTTAAGGTCACGGCTATCCCATTCACAGAGAAAACAGGGGAACTTTGTGTAGCCACTCTGTAGGCCTAGTAACATAGGGATCACTTACAGATCTCACAAATGGTCCACTTATGATCAGAGTAATTAATCCTGTAATGGACCAATTCAAGGTTCTTATAACAAATCATAGGTGTTGTAAAACGAAATGATTTCTTCTTACCTTGAAACCATTGTCTCAGTTCTTCTACACACACATAACACACTTTGTGAGGAGCCCACGTTTTGTCTTGATCCGCCAGTTTCACACCAAAGTAGGTTAAGTAATAGTTGTTAAAAATATCTTTTTAGCAAAATCAGAAATGTTTCTCTGTTGCTTTTTGACAGTATAAGTCCCACAAATATTACAAAAACAATCAGGGGAGTTGATACAACCTCTAGAAGCCATTTCTAAACGCATAACTAAATTTCACTTCAACAAAGAAACTGTTCAGAGAGGTTTCATCCATACTGAGAGGAAAAGTAGAATGGCGGTAAATCTAGTATGAACCGAATGGTACTGTAAAGTTATTTTTTTACAATAAAGGCTGTTTTATGTTCAAACCAAAACTTAGACTAATTATGTACATTAGTAAGTTAACTTATATGACTAAATATTGTAATATAAAATTATTATTTTGGATTTAGTACTTAAAGTACGTAGGTAGTACTTACTATGCTAAAATAATCTTTAAAGTAAAAATTCAATATGTGATTTGTGGGTAAACGGAGGGTGATTGAACTTTTTCACTATTTTTCCAGTAATCTACGCAGCAGAACACATAAGAATCACTAAGAAATATTGAAACAATTTTTTCATTGTAGACCTGTGTAATTATTCCACTGTTGACTTTATTAATTAAGAGAGCCGGCTTTTAAGGACTTCCGTTCTCATCGTCAGGCAAAAGTAAACTTTATCGAATATTTAATTTGAAATTTCTACAAAATATTAATCGAATAGTTATCTATTGATAAGCGGCAGGAATTAGGTATGTGATAATATCTTAGTGGTTCTTGGAACATAAGAGTTTTTCCCCGGATGGTTTTTGTAAAAAGAAATAAATATAAAAACCGTTATATTTTTTTATTTGTGAAAATACAGAAATAATTTGAAATACAATCGTATTGAGTAATAAATTATCCTAATGTTACATGCTGATTTTCTATCATATTATTATTATGTACCAAATATTCATCTCAATTTCATAGTTTGTGATGTAAAAAAGGTGATGTTTACTCGAGATTTTTGTATAGGAAACAGTCAGAATCATCATTGACTTTTTTCTCAAATTAAATACTTTAAAACACTGGCATTAAAAAAAATATGTAATATATGGAAATATGGAACGTCTGAAGGTAGCGCTTAATTTTTTATAATTAAAATAATGACACAAAACGCAGTTATTCCTGTCCACTGCAGAACATACGCCCCCCCCTTGATGTCTTCAGGCATCTCTGTCCTGAGCTTTCTGCAACCAGTCATCAGCGATTCTTGTAATGTCGTCTGACATGCCCTGCCCATGACCACTTCAACCTTGCCACTCTTTCGACATCATCCGTAATTCCCGATCTTCTACGTATCTCCGTGTTTCTAATGCGATCAGGGGCCGTAGACAAACCGCACTTTGAGATCGATTACTGGCGAACTTTTCGACAATCTACCTACATGTACCGTGTAGTTATGCGTTATTGTTGCAGTTATTGACGAAAATTCGTTTGTAGTCGATCGCCAAGTGCGTGTTTGTCTAGGGGGTCAGATGGGGCTCATAGTGTCAGGTAATGAACCATCATAATTATTATTGTATAGTGTCCTTTGTGGATTCAGTTTGCTCGGGAGGACTCGCTGAGTTATTATTAACCACTGTATAGGACCAGAATGACTATGGCATTGAAAAAACTTCTCCCATCTGTCGTTCTCGATTGCCACTCCAGAATTTGTTTTGTCCATCTTGTGTTTGAGTAATACCTACCTGGCATCATCTCCTACCTACCTCCTTTTCAGGGCAGCTGATGTTTCTTCTTCTTGAAGTGGCATGTCAGATCCCCCCGACGTCAGCTACCACCCTGGCGTAGGCTTCTCTATCCTGTGCTAGCCGACTGATATTTCTACCAATTTAATTGTAATTTGGAATTGCAGGTTTTCGACAACATGTTACATAGAGGTGAAGATGGCGTAAACACGGTAACTTGTCCTGGATGTGGGGAGGCGGCAAGAATGCACGCGCTGAGACTTCAACTGGTCCAAAACCAGATCTTGAGCAAGCTAAGGATGCGGTCTAGACCTGTAGCACTTGGAGGACAACCTCTACCAGCTCCTGTAGCTGCTGGTCATACACTCATCAATACTCCAGCACCTTCGCATCCATCACAATATTACATGGAAATACAAGAGTTGCACAGCGATGATTTCTACAGTAAGACGGATCAAAAGATTGTGTTCCCAGATGATGGTAAGTCATATTTATATTTATTTATTTATTTACCAAACAAACACACAGTCGTAAAGCACATTTCACAAAATAATACATTATGTACATTACCTCTTAATCCTTACAAGAGACAGGTATTCAAAAAACTTACTTCCACACTCCTCAATGAATCAGCAGGTACGCAGTAATCTCCCCCCCCCCCCCTTTTTTCCTTTCTCCTTGATTTTTTTTTTTTATTGATTTGTGTTTTTTAGCTAGTGTGATGATTGAGTGAGCGAGCGAGACTGTGTGTATGTAGACATGTTAAGATGACCGGAATGTTAGGTATTCTACCTATGTTTTTTTAATTAATTGTGGCGCATGGTGTTGGATGATAGCTGATCTCTGAAAGATTAACCTTTTTTCTAACTTTGTATATGTAGTTCTTGTCTGTTTTGTGCTTTTAACATTTATAAAATAAAAAAAATTAAAATATTATTTATGAATAAAGTTTGCAGATATTACAAAAAAATCAGCGTGTTAACAATAAATCTATCAGAAAACATGACATGAAATGAGATCATCAAATTAAATCTATGTAACATAACATTCTAAAATAAATACATAAACTTATGGCTAATAATTGGCGAAATCATGCAAAAATAACGGCGCACTGAAAAGGGGAGAATGGAGGTATGAAATCACCAGTGAAAAACTACTAAATTCTCAAAATGGTATAGGAATTTGAAGTATTTCAAAAACTTATCGGACTTCTTAAACAATATTTTCTCGCAGTACCTTTTTCTACAATCTACCGGGTATTTGTACCGACTATTGTTAATGTCAATACCAGGTACTACTATGGAATGAAAAATGTTACATGCTTATATTTCTACCCCCCCCCTTCGTCACCAAATTTTCAAAATGGTATAGGTATTTGAAGTAGGTATTTCAAAAACTCCTCGGTTTTCTTAAACAATATTTTCTTGCAGTACCTTTTTCTACAATGTAAGTACCCGGTATTTGTACCGACAATTGTTTTCGAATCATTAAGTATCGGGTACTTTTCTCAAGTACCCGATACTTTATCTACCGATTACCGACTAAATACTAAAAACTACTAAACATTGTTGCCAATGCCTCAAAAAATACCAAAAAAGTAGGAAACTACCAAATCTATTCACGCTGGAAATCAGTCGTAAACCAAACTGTACAGTGAGGTCTGAGTCACATTTTAGCGTTACGTTTTTGTGTCGCAATCGTTTGAATATAGACGGCGTTGCGCCAAAGTGTCAATTTTCGTAACTATTGTGTATTTTAGCTACGAAATTGACACTTACTCGAACGCTAACGTAACGTTAAAATGTGTTTGACTTCGGGCCCAGAATAGCGAATTACAATATTATTTCTCGTTAGCAAATTCGTTCTAAGGAGACATTGTAATTCGCGTAACTTTGGTAAGCGAAGCTTTATGTGCTCCTTAAGGTTAAGGAGAGTCTTAAGCCTGCATTGTAATTTTGAGCCTTAAATTTTGATGCAGACGATTGAAATATATAAAAGTCTTTAAAAATATAATTACAATACAAATTCACATTAAGACGTTGTACAATTCAGAAATAAAATCAAGAAAAAAAAATATAAATAATGTAGTCAAAAATACTGATTATAGATAAGTAAACAGACAAGACAACTACAGTGCTTCAAATAAAATAGTCAGAAATTCAATAAAATAATCAGAATGTGATGATATAAAAAAAAAATCATTAAAAAAACATATACAGTATAGATTGTAAACATAAATTACTAAGTAAAGAAACAAATTAAATTATTATACTCCTACATATTTTCATTTTATATCACATCCATACAATAATAAGCTTAGTGCGAGATACACAGTGGAAAAGTTATTATTATTATAATTATTTCATTATGTAGGTACCTATACATTGATCTTATTTATTATAGATCCCCGCCAAGGCAAATGTGATGATGGACATCATCCAACTGCTTGCTTCTCCTTCACAATGCCAAGAGATCTTCAGATACAGGATGTTAGCTCAGCAGAACTCTGGATGTATAAGGTACACAAACACACACTTACATAACAGAGCCACAGGCATTACAGGTCCTGTGATGTGGAACAGACTGACCATCAATCTGTGGCGCTGGAAAAACATCACAAGTTTAAGAAGCAAACTGCCCTTCTCACCGGCTCCCTCAAGATGGTAGAAGAATCGTAAAACGGTCCCAAAAGAAACAAATCATTGTGATTATCAACAAATTATTTATCTTATAAATATCCTAAATAGGGTACCCACGCGAAGCGGATGGAAGGCTATATTATTATCTATCCTAACAAACTTCATTCTCTTCCTCCACAATTATACTGCAATTTCTCACACATCCACATCAAATTCTCTTACTCAATACGCATCCTTCTTTAAAAATTTGATCGAGATGGTAATGTCACTTTTCAAACTACTGTGTCAGATTGCGTAGCCAAGAAATTCGACTCCGACCTGGTCTTCCTGTTCCTAGAGTTTTCGATTGCAGAAGTTGCATTGCCTTAATCGCCGATGTCATTTCAGGAACCAGATCCTCTGGATGGCTTCAAGCAAACCTTTGTGGTGTCTGAAGCAGCTCATTGGGATCCCAGCAGGCTACATACAAAGACCAGACCCTTGGCTATTGTGGAAACGGACAGCAGAGGTATATTTGTCACTACCTCATTACTTACTTTGATAATCTGTTACATTCCAACATCTGATGAAGTTGCGCGTCGCTCACAATTCTCCCTGCTAATTGTTGTTCAATAATGTTTATTATACAAAATAACGTTTTCCTGGTTCATCTATTATGCAAGATGTTTCAAAACTTCTCTTACGTATTAGGGATCTTCAGGGACGGCTAGTGGTGGTGCCTCGCTATCTTGTACTAATGGTGGACTTATTTTTATATAATTACAACATCAGTGTCAACTAAACTTTCTGGGGAGAAATAATAATAATTGTGAAGTCTGCGCCTCCCGTCTCATCTCCAACATTAGTAAAAAATAATCAGGCACTCTCGTCAGTTTTTCCTGAAGTTGTCTAGCTAGACCACAGGCGAAGGCAAAACGTTGGGTGACATATTATTATTATTACCCAATATACTATTAAATATCACGGCCATACAACCCGCAAAACGTCAGTACCTACTTAAAATGCGGGGCATACCTAAAAGCCATAAGATCTTACATAATATCCTTATGATATGTTTGTGTTTCAGAGGGCTGGGTGAAAGCAGAGGTTGGTTGGGCATGTGGACCATGGCTGGAGTCTGGCAAGGGAGTCCTGGCAGCCAGTTGTCCTTCATGTGGAGCCCCCCGCTTTCACAGACCTGTGGCCAGCTCCGGAGCTAAAAGACCCTTCCTTGTCATCAATACTAGACACAGTGCTAAAGTAAGTCACTATACCCTCACATTGTATTCCAGATGGGGTAGGCAGGGAGAATGGAACACCATATTGTTCTATCCTTACACACTTCTTCCTCTTCCTGCACGATTATACTGCAATCTCTCACACACGCACAGCACTGATATACATACATAGATATTGTTGTGATAGGTATATCTACTAGTATAGTATAGTATCTATAGTATGATAGTTCCTTGTGTTTAATTTAAATGTGTAGATTACCTTGAATAATTAATTGTTAATTATTATAAAAAATATTATTTTTTGAATTGTAGAGATTTAATTTTATTCATTATTATGTACAGAAACGTCGTGTGCGTCAACTGGACTGTGCGGAAGGTGTAAAGGAGTGCTGCAGGGAGCGGCTGTATGTCTCCTTTGCAGAATTGGGTTGGGATGATTGGATCTTGCAGCCTTCAGGATATCACGCCTACTTCTGTCGTGGTGACTGTAGTTCAGTAGCAGCTGTCACTGTGGGCGGTAGTCACCATCATTCTGTCATCAAGGTAATCCCAACATTATTATACATTATTACTTAACATTCATATACCTAGTGGGCCGTGGAGTCCCCGGTAAAGAATATACTTGGGTATGTGGCTCCCACACTTTTATGTAAGTTTTCCAGTAAGTAGTGTCCTACTGTATAATCTGGGTACCTAAACTACATCACACATTATTTATTTTTATATTCGGCTGTGCGCAGGACAAAGGCTTCAAACTACATTGGTTAAATTTTATAGGGGAAGCAAAAAACTGTGGGATCAAGAAAATTTCCAATTATTGTCATTATTATTTTACCATCTTTTTGTAATGTATTTTTTTTTATTATGTCATAAAAATTTTAGAGAAAATATTCAGGAATTACCAAGTTATAATCAAAAAATTAACAAAAATGTTGATTGAATCCTTTGTCCTGACAAACTTTATGCAACATGTTAAAGAGATACGTATGTTGCATGTTTGGGGTTATGTGGTTTGATGCCTTTTTCCTCGCCATAAAATTATGTCTGGATGAAATTTTTTGGTGTTGATAATGAAACTCATGCTGTTTGAGTTCTTTGTCCTATTGAATACTTATTTGCAATTAAGCCCTAGCTAAAAAAAAACTTTTGCTTTTTCTATAAAAACTAGATAGATGGGAATTGAATCCTTTAACCAGAATGTGTAAAAGACACAAATAATTGATTCTAAAACATTAAACGACTTTTGCTAAAATTGTGGTTTAATGCCTTTGTCCTGAGCACAGTCGATTATTTACCATGGAGACATGGCAAAAAATATTATAGCTTAAAAACATGCAGATGCATTTCACATTTGTTCAATACACTTATCAACTAAGTAAATAAACCAAAAGTACATAGATACTACTAAATAAATAATTATGAATTTCCGCTTACATATCTATAATATTATCATGATATTTAGTCCTCTTCATATTATATTGGCGCATTCAAATTTATATAAATAAAAATGAGTTGACCATGTATGTTCATGTTCACCCACAACTTGAGAACGGCTGAACCGAATTGGCTGATTCTTTTTTTGTTGTGTTCGTAATTATCAGGAGACGGTTTGCAAGAAAGAAAATTTTTGGAAAATTGAACGAAAAAGTCAGAAATTTATATTGTATTTTTGTATGAAAGTGACGTTTGTATGACAGTTCAATGGGCCTAGTCATAACACACATTATTTAAGCGTTACGTTTTCGTTCGAATGTAGACGACGTTGCGAGAACGTGTCAATTTTCATAGCTACTTTTGTATTTTAGCTACTAAAATTGACATGTCATATTAAACTTTTTATATTGGTCATGATTTCAAAATGATAATTTATATTTTTTTTTAAATGAATTTTTTTACACAATTGGATGTCGGGAACTGGATTTTACTTACTAGAAGTGTAGATGTCAATCATATTTATTTTTGTATTATTTATAATTTATATAATTTCCACAACTTGGTATAGGAGTTAAAGAAAATATCAGACTATTCAAAGTTCAACACCTAATAATTTTTTATTTTTATATTGTTTCAGAAACTGTTTCACGGATCAAAACGTTTGGAATTGAAGCCATGTTGCACTCCCACAACGTTCTCACCACTACAACTTTTCTATCGAGACTCCAATCATACAGTAACACAGGCCACCCTACCCAATATGATTGTGGAATCATGTGGATGCATGTGAAATGTTAACCTCTACAGGGGCGGTGTGCCTCTGAGGCCTAACGCGGAATACGGCGCTTGCTTGTGCTCTCCAGGCTCCACGAAGCTATAAGCTAAGATCAGCAACACAGCAACTGCAAGAAAGCTGACATAGAGTACCTATTTAGAGAAACAGAGTAGTCTCGGCGTATCATTATTATAATTAATATAACTGTTACCACGTGGTATATATAATTAAATTTATATTATTGTCTGCATACACATGTCAGTAGGTACTGTGTAATATTCTCTCAATGACAGGCACAGGATATTTAACTTTAGTATAAAAAGAAAAACCAACACTGTTTTATCTTCTTTAAATTTGTTTTATTTAAAACATTTTTGGTTACAATATAACCATCTTCAGTAAAAAACAAACTAACACTTATTATTAGCCATCGACCTATTTGGTACAGACTAATTTTCTCAGAAAACATGTAGGTACCAAAATTACATACATACATACATACCATCACGCCGCTTCCCTCGCGGGGTAGGCAGAAAGGATCGAGCGCCACTTCCTTCTATCTTTGCATACATCTTTCGCTTCCGTCACTGTCATACAATTCCTCATGCATGCTCTCCTGTTCAATGTGCTCAACAAGTGACCGTCCTGTAGGATTTGATTTAAATGATCTTGCCATTTAATCCTCGGACGTCCACGTCTCCGAGCACCATTCCTCTCAGCCAAATATATCTTCTTAGTCATTCTGTCCTCATTCATTCTTTCCACGTGCCCAAACCATCTTAACTTATTTACATTCATCCTTGTTATTACACCAACTTTCATTCCACATTCCTTTCGTATATCACTGTTACGCACACGATCTCTCAGACTTTTACCACACATCCTTCTCAACGATCTCATTTCCACTGCATTTATGCCACTTTCATCCTTCTTTAACCATGTCCACGTCTCACTTGCATACATAAGTGTTGGCACTAAGATAGCAGAGTGCACCAACCTTTTAGCTGTGGTGGATATGTTTCTATTTGCAATAAATTATTGGTCGGATTGCACCATTTATCTTATTGCCAGCAACTTTTGTCCTTTCAATATCGCTTTCACACTTCCCATCTCTCGTGAACAAGGTACCAAAATTAATAGTTATATTATGCTTTTTCACTCCGTAATATTAAGATGCTAATGATCTCTTTCCTTCTAATACTTATGTAAGTATTACACATCCAATATACCTGACCAATCCATAAAAGAATCCCTACAGTAAAAGAGAACAATCAATGTTCTTCAAGCCTTACAACATCAATGTGTTAAATTGCAAAATTTAATTGATTGCATTACCAATATTTCCTTTGAATTTCTAATATATACAATAATAATATATAAGTGGACTCCATTTGATCAGTCATGATCACACAAAAACTTAACAGCCGGGAAAAATTCACCTATCCAGATATACAGGATATCAAAGGATTAGGCTCAAAACGCGGGTTCAAAATACCAGCATTGTGCCTGAAATATCTGTGTTCAGAAACTTCTAACAATATTACAAGTGTTTATTATAATAGATTTTTGAATTATGATGTATAAATTAACCGGTAAATCTAATTTTTGTAAATTATTTATGAAAGATTTCGGAGTTACCCTTGTATAAACATGACTAAAGGTATTATATAAACAGACCCAGAATGCCAAATATTTTTTATTTCTCCTGCTAGTTGTGTATATTTACACATTTTATTGTATATTATTGAAAATAGTTGTATTATTACGGTAAATGTTTATATAAAATAATGTAAAAAAAAACAGAGTTCTTAATAATTATCTTTAATAATGAATTTCCACAAAGTTTCACTTGTAAACAGAATCATTTGGTTTAAAAAAAGATGAAAATATGAAAACTACCTAGGTATATATACTTATATATTTTTTAACAGTTTATGTACCTACTTATTTTAACAATAATTAGTAAATAAAAAAAGTTTATGAGCAGAAATTTTGAATTATTCCCTAATAAAACACATTTTCCTTTAACCCTTATATAATAATAATAATAATATTCTTTATTAAAAATAATACTGTTCACAATCATATCACACACATGAAAATATATTAAAACATGCACAAATATCTGTATACCACACTAGCCGCAAGGCTGTGTTGTGGCAGGATAACAATGGATTTATATACCTAACAATCGATTTATCCTGTCAAGCAAAAATTAAACAATCAAATAATATAGGTACAAGCAAAAACATAACAAAATATGCAAAATAAAATGTAAGTGTATAAATTAAATTAAAATAAGATAAAATATGTACATGTATCGGGTAGGTATTCTTTTCAAACCTTCAATCGATGTAGGTATTATATTTTCTGTCAATTCTGTATCATCATTTTTTTTGATAACATAATGTTTAAAAATATTTAAACTATGTATAAAATAGATAAATGACATTTAGTTCTTCTAAGGTTGTCTAATTTCTTTCAATAACACGGATACTCCGGTATCCAATAGGTACTTACCTATTACTATCTATACAAGTCTAACTGTCATTTATTGTACACGTCATCTAAACTAAAATTATAAAGAGGAAAGATTTGATTGTTTGCATTGAATAGGCACCGAAACTATTGAACCGATTTGAAAAACTCCAACAATGTGCCCCAAGGTGTAAAAAATAATCTAAAATATTCTTTACATCGCGTGCGCCGCGAAAACTATTGATGATGGAATAAAATAAGGTATTACGACTTTGCATAACACATCATTATTTACAAAAACTAACTATAATAATTATGGTTATGCCACAATAAGTGTTCTTTTTTTTAAATTTAATTGAAATGCCGCTGCTTGAAAAGGCTCTTTATTTGTAACTTGTGTAGACACATTATTCCACTTTTATTTTCTAGTTCTCAAATTATTCACAACTACTTTCCATTACACTTCCCTCCAAAACTTTCTCTGACTCCAGTCCACCCTTTTATACATTGTCCAGCTAATTCAGTCGAAGAACTTGAGTCTCAGTTCAGGGATAATTGTAGAGTTCTTAGTTTGGTTTCATAGATCAAAAGAAAACAGAAGTTAAGTTAAATAACAAAACATTTATTCATGGTTCAAATTATTACTGTCCGGTTCAACACAAACAGACACACAGTTACATTTTACACAAGCACTTAATATTATACAACAAATTCTAAGTTAAAATTAATCAAGTCACTTATCACTATGTACAGTTTATTTTGATACAGGTTTCAATTATTGTTTAGCACTTTTAACACAAGTTATTTCTTTTCGGTTCAGCCACCGCCCAACGCAAAAGCGTCAGACGGGTGCGACCGAGGCCAGGGGCAGGGGACAAGTGAAGTTAGTTACAGGATGTTCAACATAGAGAAATTTAACGGAAGTCAAAATAGAGTTTTATTTAATATTTGCGGGATTCTTTCCTTCAAAAAAAAGTCAAATGGTAACTAAGTAAATTTTAATATGGAATACTCTAATAATTATCTATTGTTATTTTTAACTACGACATTCCATCTCAAGTCATTTCACAAAGAAAAAAAATTAAAAAAAAGAAAAGTCTCATTGTTACGTTACAAAGTGGAAATTACAGTTACAGAGACTATCAACACATCAATGGAAAATTACAGTTGCACAGTGACATTACAGGAATTAATGATGATCAATCATGAGTTACATATATCAATACTTTTTTTTTTTTACAAAGTTTTTGTACTTAATTTCACCTTTTATTACAATCCTCATCAGGAATGTACACGTCATGAGCCAATAATGGGACCAAGAAGATGTACCGACAGGGCAGGTCGCAGATACGGAAATCGTAGACAATACCCTCGACATTCCTCCAAGCACACCATTACGAACTCAAGACAACAATTACAATATTACACATTATTTTCACAATTTCAACAATATAACCCTCAAACAACAACCCAACACCCAAGTAATTTCAGAATACATAGTTTGACAATAAAATAAAGGGGGGTAGTCAATCCGACCTTCAATCTTGCAACAATTATACCTGAATTACCAATCTCATTACCATTATACCTGATCTACCTCTATTCTAAGGGCGGCAATCTATACCCTATTGAATTAAACATGTTATTTCCATGGGGTGTTCGACCCATCTTGCACAGGCTTGACGACATATATCAGGTGTCCAACCTTTCGCGCGGAGCTTTTCCAAGCGAACCTGTACGTAACATTTGAGCGTCCTCAATCTCTTACAATGACAATGGCTTGTCGGGCTAGCTTCGACTGGCGACCACAAGAGGTTCCAGACGAGCAAATACAAATTTTAAAAAAAAAAACTTAACTAAATTCGAGTTATGCTTGACTTTCTATAGGGTGAGACGATTAGTCACACCTCTAAATCAGCATAACTCCGGAGATGAACAGGGAAGAGTGCGAATCATCCAACTGACTCCGTAACATTCATTCTTGACACTTGAACATTACTGATAGGGTACGCATGCCTATACAGTAATAATGTCGAAATGACCAACAGGTTCACATACCAAGTGAGAACCTTGTCATTAAAATTTTGGTGAACCAGACAATTTGAAACAATCTAAACATTACAAAATTTTCCTTTTACCGATGCAACCTTGACCCTTTAATACAATTGTTACAATTATTATCTACTATCCCAATTAGTGACAACCTTTCACACACTTTTATACTTCAACATTTATGGCTCAATCTGACATACTTCATACTTTTATACCTTCCATCCTTCATCTATCATAAGACGTACAACAGTTACCACATAAGTAGGAGATTGGTAAGAGACCAATTACAAAAGAAAACGACTAAATAATATACTTTCGTATAAGGAAGGGTCGAAATTGCATCCGGTTTTTCTTAACATCCTAACTTAAAATTAAACAAGTATTGTCCCTTGCCTGAGCCAGTGGGGGAGTTCAGATCTTAATGAATAAGTTGCATGTTGAAATGGCTAGCTTAAGAGATGGAAAGGCAACCTCATTCACCCAAAGGCACAAACAAGAGAGAAATTCACAATACAAAAGGTTGAGCGCCACGAAATTCATATTTTAAATTTTTTACAAAATTCCTTCAGAGTCTGAATTGCGAAGATCCTCTGAGGCATACTTAAAATTAACAAGTTTACACGTACCTGAGCTGTAGTGATTACATACATTATTCTGATATGGTAACAAGATTCATTATATACTATTACAGGTTTTCCAATTTCTAAATTATTTTACTTTTTCTATTTATCAAAACAATGGAATTTCAATACGTCCTTTGACAGTGACGTCATTACAGTACATACATTTTCATGGCATGGCGACAAGACAAGTCATATATTATTACAAGTTTTCAAATTTTCTAAGTTTTTAATCAACACAAACAATGAAATTTCAATACGTCATTTGACAGTGACGTCATTACAGTACATACATTTTCATGGCATGGCGACAAGACAAGTTATATATTATTACAAGTTTTCAAATTTTCTAAGTTTTTAATCAACACAAACAATGAAATTTCAATACGTCATTTGACAGTGACGTCATTACAGTACATACAGCTCAAGCAGGGTCAGTGTGATTTAACACTTCTTAACCTAATACATCAATTGTAAATTAAAAAAAAAACAACTCTTTCGAACTTGTTGCATAGTCAAGCGCAATGTAGAGAAAAATTTGAAGCTATACTTTAATAATGTCTTTAACATGGTAATTTCCTATACCTTTATCATTTATATCTTGAAGCTCGTAAACAGAAGGGGATATGATTCGGGTAACCTGAGATTTTATAAAACGAGGGGCTAATTTCTTTGAAAAATACTTTCCAGCATTACTTTGTACAAAAGATCTTCTCCAGACAATTTGACCTATGTCCAGACGAAGTGTTGTGCGGCGCAAATTATATCTTTTGGCATTACGGTGAAAAGCTTTTGTTAATGAAGTGGAAATTTCGTCGTAAAGGGTATTCATTTCAGATAAACGTTGCTGTCGTTGATCAGCAAAAGCATCGAAACTTCCTTCATCGGTGGCAGTGATAGTTCTATGAAAGGAACCATGGGGAACATATTCTGTACCATGAATAAGAAAATAGGGAGTGTAACCGGTGGTTACATTGATAGTGTTATTTATGCAAGAACAAATTTTTGGAAGCTTAGAACACCATGTCCGTTGGTCGTGTTCTACCAATATGGACAGAGCGGTAAGCAGAGTAGAATTGTACCTTTCAACGGGATTATTTTGTGGATGATAATATGCATTGTAAAATAAGTCTTCGATACCGTATGAATGTAAAAATGCCTTAAATTCTTTTGCGATAAACTGTTTGCCATTGTCCAGAATTACACATCTGGGTATATTATAAGGTAAGAAAATTCGTTCTTCTAACAGTTTGATAATTTCCGTTGCCGTGGGATGTTTCAGTGGAAAAGCCCAAAAATATTTGGTAAAAGTATCCACAACAGTCAGAATATGCATGTTACGCTTATAAGACATGGGTAAAGGTCCTACTAAGTCAATACTTAAAGATTCCATGGGTCTAGTGACGGGTTTAGGATATTTCATTAATCCGTGAGGCGCTTGATTATTATGTTTATAGGCCTTACAAACTTGACATTGGCTTATGTAAGCTTTGACGGCTGGTAATAAACCACGGGAATAAAAAGTTTGAGAAAGATGAGCGTGTGTTTTTAACACGCCGGGGTGACAGTTATTATCATGATATTCGGAAATCAAAGATACAAGGTGATCAGAGGGCACAACAAGTTTCCAACATGAAGAAAGTGGAAGAGAATTATTAGGTTTCTTAGTCCTACAGTACCTATAGAGATGACCATCTTCTATCAGGAAATTATGACAATCCTGTGGTTTCTCTTGACAAGATTTATAAACTTTGCGATACCATGTATCGGTGACGTTGGTGTACACAGAGGGAAAAGTGAAAGCAGATACAGGAATTCGACTGAGTCCGTCAGCAAGTTTATTTTCACATCCTTTCTTATAGACAAAATCAAAACTGTATTGAGAAAGACGCATAGCCCATCTAGCTAAACGACCACTGGGAGAAGAAATGGTTTTAAGATATTTTAAGCATCCATGATCACTCATCAGAGTAAAATGAGTACCTTCTAAGTAGCTACGAAAATGTTGTACGGATTCTACAATTGCAAGCAATTCACGGTCGGTTGTGGAATAATGTTGTTCAGTAGAAGAAAGTTTACGAGAGAAATAAGCTATAGCATACTCAGTTCCATCAGGGAATTTTTGTGAAAGAAAGCTTCCTATGCTGACTGCGCTAGCATCACAAGTGAGAACATAAGGTAAGGAATAGTCAGGAGGCTTTAATACAGGGGCAGTTATCATGGCAGACTTTAAAGCAAGGAATGATTGTTCTGCTTCATCATTCCAGGAAAATTGTTTATTAAATTTCTTACTCGTTAATTTACAAAGGGGTGAGGCAATAGCTGAAAATGATTTAATAAAACGTCTATAATAAGAACACATTCCAAGAAAACCTCTTAATTCTTTGGTACAAGTGGGACGAGGATAATCTAACATAACTTTTATTTTATCAGGATCGGTCGCAATACCGTCTTGATTGATCACGTGACCTAGATATTTCAAGGATTCTTTACAAAAAACAGACTTTTTGAATTTGATGGTGAGGTTCGCTTCTTTCAAACGATGGTACACAATTTTCAATGTGTCAATATGGGATTCGAATGATGGACTACAAATCAATATATCATCCAAGTAACAGAAAACATGATCTCCAAGATCTGAGAAAAGCTTGTCCATAAGTCTCTGCATTTCTGCAGGAATATTTTTCAAACCAAAAGGAGTGACTTTAAAGTGATATTGTCCTCTACCTTCCACAAAAAAGGCAGTCTTTGAACGGCTTTCAGGACTTAGAGGCATTTGCCAAAAACCATGACTTAAATCAAGAGCAGTTAGAAATTTTGTATCTCGAAGATTGTCTAGAATACGATTAATATTGGGTAACCTATATGAGTCGGTTTTTGTAACGTCATTTAATCTGCGAGGGTCTAAAACGAAACGACCAGAGCCGTCTTTTTTGGGTACAATAAAAACATTATTTAACCAGGCACTACGAGCAGGTTCAATTACATCCATTTTTAACATAGCATCAACTTCTTTACATAGTTGTTCTCTTCTTACATGAGATTGGGGGTAAGTCTTTTGCTTAACAGGAGGATTGTCAGACGTATCAATGACATGACTTATTAGATGAGTACGTCCTAAACCTTTGGCTTCATACGAGATACCAGTAAACAGATTTTTTACCTTATCCAACTCAGAACATTGTTGAGGGGTAAGATCGTTGACAGAAACTAAACAAGAAGGAGACGAAGACGTAGCAAATACAAGATTGCTAGAGATAGGATTCGTCAAGGAGTTAGCATTGTTAGGGAAAAGTCGAGGAGCTAATCCAGAATTTTCCAGAAATGGTACACCCAAAATTATACCATGAGAAACAGAAGGAGCCACAATAAAAGTTACATGAATAGTCTTATTATCGAAGCAAAGAGGAAGAACAATCTTTCCGGTAGACTGGAAGGATGAATTATTAACACCAAAAAGAGTTTGAACATGGGGTCTTAGAGGATAACCCAGGCTTGTAAAAGTTTTATAAATATCTTTTCCTAAAATGTTCACAGCAGCACCAGTATCCAAAAGAGCTCTAAAAGGAATATGACGGATTTTAAAGTTGATGTGTGGACGATTGTCCAAACCACTAGTGATTTTTACTTCATTCAAATGACAGGCAAGATGAAATAATTGTACCGAAGCTAACCAATCCGACCACTCAGTTTCTCTCCTTTGAAGAGAAGGGGGAGCAAAGGACCGGTAGTTTACAAGTTTTTTGAATGACGCGGAACATTTGGCGGAGGCAAACTAAGATTGGGCATAGAAAATTGAGAAGCCGACGAATGATTACCAGTAGGTCTTCTAACAATATGGCGAGATCCTTGAAATGTACGGGATGTTGATACTTTCGACTTACAATCTCTGGCCAAATGACCAGGTCTGCCGCAAGAATAACAATTATTGTTATTTCTAAATTGATTATGGGTAAAAGCAACCTTTGGGCGACGTACGGGTACATAACCAGCACATGGAGTGGCAGTAGATGGAGTAGCAAGTGACAAACGTTCAAAACTCGTACAAACTCGTTCCAGATCAATTAAAGTAATGGGGTTAGCACCAATTATAGGAGCAGCAAAATGTGTACAAAGACCTTTCTTAATTATTTTTAGAAGTTCTGATTCCCGAATGGGAGATTTAAGACCGCGATTCATCATCGTGACACGGGATATATAATCTGAGGCAGTTTCAGAAGAAGACTGTTTTGAACACCATATACTCATACGACGTTCAGAGGTAATGGACTCGCTATCAAAACGATCAATGAAAGTGGCTTTTACTTCATCCCATTGCAAAGCACTGAGACGAGCAGCTCGGAAAAATGTGAGTGCCTTCTCACTTAAAAATTCAGGCAAAACAGTAGGTAAAAGAGTTATATCAAAACGACGAGAAAGACAAATCTCCTCAAGGCGAGTAAAGAATTCGATTAAGTCACCTTTGCCGTTAAATACAGGGATAGGCCATGACGAAAAGTTTACATTTATTGGAGCATAGGTAGATCTAGCTCGAGGTGTTACATGAGGATGAGTAACGGAACGGTCGCAACTGGGGACACTTTCCTCAGCAGCGATAGCACAACTAGAATTGGTAACATGCAGCAAAGTAGTATTTTCTGAAAGTTGAGGAACATTAGAAATTTTGTTATTAAATACCTTACATTGTTCACGTAGATCATTAAGTGACTGCGCAGGTTCTACACCTCTTTGGGATAAAGCATGCTTCAATGTTTTTGTGTTTGATTTTTCCACCCGAGGGATGGGCGTAATTAAGTATTCAGACATTTTGAAATTAAAAAAAAATCAGTTGTATTTCAATTACTTGACTTCAAGAAAATTCAACTGCGGTTCGCAGAGGGTTAACAATTTCAATCGTGTTCACTAAGAGTTAAACCAACAAGTTCAAAATTCAATTGCTACAAAACAAAAATTTACATTTATTTTCAATTGTTACTTAACGTCCACAAAGGGTTAAGTGTACTTACATTTTCAAATTCGTAAAAGGTTGTGAAAGGTTAACATTATTTTATTTCAACTTCGTTCAAAAAATTATTTCCACAAAAAAAATTAATTATTAATTTAACTCTTTGTCCCAGCACTATAAGTATTAATAATTTTATCCCAGCACTAGTTCACTATGCATTAAACCATAGATGATATTGCATTCAAAAGTTCTCTATAGAATCAACATTACAACTCTAATTGTTTCAAAATTCTTTTAACGAATTTAATATTCACAACCAAGGACACAAATCTACCTTTAAGATAAAATCAAAACAAAAATTTATCATCAAAATGAAATTCCCCATCAGAAGCTACCACACATACAAACTTATTATTATGTATAGCTAGGTAGGCACAACAACATTGGTACAATTTTGAGACATTTCAACAATCAATCACTGCTTTGCAAGACTGCAAATTGCACACTGGATCTTGATGAGAAAAGAAAAAGAACTATAACAATACATTACGATTCTCCAGGCGCAATAGATGTTTCCTTCCTTGGTACCTAGCCTTCAATGACGTAACCAAAAAGAACGTTGAACAATTATCGGAATATTAATTTGTTGTATTCACATCTGTAGTGGAACTGCTCTACGGTCATCAAAAACGCTGGAACATGGCCTCATCATTCATTCATCTCATGAAAATATCCACCGTTTGGCTCTGTATCAGGGTATCCTCACAGGCAGAACAACTGGAGAAACGCTTCTTGGACATTTGGTCTGAATTATGTTTCATTCAGACATTGAAGTCATTGTTCGAAGGAACTTGAAATCATCTAGCACTGTTTAATATTGTTTTACTTGAGTACCAAACGTACAATTGTACTTATTTATTTGCAAAAAACTGTATTTAATTATTTTTATTATTATTATAAAACGTTTAAAACTAGAATTGATATTTATCTTTCACTTATTCTTCGTAACCGTTGTTATTTTTAAACTTTTGTTGGAGAGACGAAACATGACGTTGCGTGTTCTGTGTTGTCCGTGTGAGTTGAGTCGTTTTAGAATTGAGCCGTGTCTTCGGGCGTGGCTCGAGAAGATACGTTGCAAAACGCAATTGCGTTGGCCATCTTGAATGTTCTAATGCGTCGAAATTTTAATTAGGTTATCACATAACAAAACTAATTGTATCTATTTTTACACTGAATTTATCACTATGAAACCAAATCGAGCCACACGTTGCAGGCGTCATTTATGTAGACACATTATTCCACTTTTATTTTCTAGTTCTCAAATTATTCACAACTACTTTCCATTACACTTCCCTCCAAAACTTTCTCTGACTCCAGTCCACCCTTTTATACATTGTCCAGCTAATTCAGTCGAAGAACTTGAGTCTCAGTTCAGGGATAATTGTAGAGTTCTTAGTTTGGTTTCATAGATCAAAAGAAAACAGAAGTTAAGTTAAATAACAAAACATTTATTCATGGTTCAAATTATTACTGTCCGGTTCAACACAAACAGACACACAGTTACATTTTACACAAGCACTTAATATTATACAACAAATTCTAAGTTAAAATTAATCAAGTCACTTATCACTATGTACAGTTTATTTTGATACAGGTTTCAATTATTGTTTAGCACTTTTAACACAAGTTATTTCTTTTCGGTTCAGCCACCGCCCAACGCAAAAGCGTCAGACGGGTGCGACCGAGGCCAGGGGCAGGGGACAAGTGAAGTTAGTTACAGGATGTTCAACATAGAGAAATTTAACGGAAGTCAAAATAGAGTTTTATTTAATATTTGCGGGATTCTTTCCTTCAAAAAAAAGTCAAATGGTAACTAAGTAAATTTTAATATGGAATACTCTAATAATTATCTATTGTTATTTTTAACTACGACACTTGGTATTAATCCTTAACAAAATAATTAACTGTTACTTCATATATTCAAGACTGCTTCAATACCTTTATTTATTTATTTATTTATTTATAATAATACATACGGCTTACGCCTTTAATACATAGTTATAAACAACAATTGTACAACACCACCATCGTATCAAATTAAAATCAAAACAAAAACAAAATATACTGCATCACTTCAAATTGTAAAAATTAAAATTAAACACATTGTGTCACATTAACCACATAATAAAATTACAACAGATCAACAGCATCATGTCAAATCATAAAAAAACTGTATCATATCTAACCATAAAATAAAGTTACAATACACTGCATCACATCGAATTTCAAAATAAAAATAAAACACATTGTCATGTGTAAACCTTTTTGAATTATTCAATTCCGACATTCCATTCGAAAGATTTCACGAGTTTAAAAATGTAAGTATTAGAAAAAACCTGCTTGGTTGCCGCTCACGCCGCTCGGCTAGCTAGGCAGCACCTTATGCGATCTAGGCGTCACTGCTCACTGGGGTACGGTAGTCAATGTCAAGAAATGAAGTGCCGGCTCCCTACTCAACGGTCGTGTGCGGAATCGAATAATTTTTGCTTGAAAATATTTTGAATTCGCTTAGTAGGTAATTAAACTCAACAAAAAGTTATTTTTAGAACTAAACAAAAGTTCTTTTCAGAACTTAACCAATATTTTTTAGTAAGTAGGTAGGTACTGATAATAAATATATACTGTAATTTAACAATCCAAACAGCTTAGTGACTTTAAGTTTGTTTAATTTAAGTGAGTTTACTTTTTTTATCATTTTAGATGCCCAAAAGATTAAGATCTCAACTTTCTAGAAAGAGTTTCGAGGCGAGCGTATCACAAATACGTCGTAATGAAGAATCTTCATCAGAAACTGAAAATCATCTTCCAAGTCGGAGAGAATACGCGTCGCAATCGCGTGCCAGAGAGTCGAGTATCGAGCATTTGCAGCAACCTGCTGAACAAAATTTGAGAAACTCACAAGTACGGGCACGAGAGTCGAATATCTACCCGTACGAAGCTGGGGCGGACCGCTAGTATTTAATAAAATTATTATATAAATCAATATTGAGTGCCAAAGTACAACTTACTTAGCTAATCTTATCACATCGCAGTCACGTAGCACCCATATCACTTTAGCTAGGTAGGAAAACTGCTGTGCACTGTGACAGAGGCAATAGCTTCACTACGTCTTTGTGGGTAGACATTTTGTAAAATTACGACATGTCGTCCTCTCCGTGCCATAAAAGTAGGACATTCAGAATGGGTGACAATACACCTGCCTACCTACCCGCTGGCCTACCTCATTATGTGCCTACCTACCCACTGGCCTATCTCATTATGTGCCTACCTACCCACTGGCCTATCTCATTATGTGCCTACCTACCCGCTGGCCTACCTCATTATGTGCCTACCTACCCACTGGCCTACCTCATTATGTGCCTACCTGCCCACTGGCCTACCTCATTATGTGCCTACCTACCCACTGGCCTACCTCATTATGTGCCTACCTGCCCACTGGCCTACCTCATTATGTGCCTACCTACCCACTGGCCTACCTCATTATGTGCCTACCTACCCACTGGCCTACCTCATTATGTGCCTACCTACCCACTGGCCTACCTCATTATGTGCCTACCTACCCACTGGCCTACCTCATTATGTGCCTACCTGCCCACTGGCCTACCTCATTATGTGCCTACCTACCCACTGGCCTACCTCATTATGTGCCTACCTACCCACTGGCCTACCTCATTATGTGCCTACCTGCCCACTGGCCTACCTCATTATGTGCCTACCTGCCCACTGGCCTACCTCATTATGTGCCTACCTACCCACTGGCCTACCTCATTATGTGCCTACCTACCCACGGGCCTACCTCATTATGTGCCTACCTACCCACTGGCCTACCTCATTATGTGCCTACCTGCCCACTGGCCTACCTCATTATGTGCCTACCTACCCACTGGCCTACATCATTATGTGCCTACCTACCCACTGGCCTACCTCATTATGTGCCTACCTGCCCACTGGCCTACCTCATTATGTGCCTACCTACCCACTGGCCTACCTCATTATGTGCCTACCTGCCCACTGGCCTACCTCATTATGTGCCTACCTGCCCACTGGCCTACCTCATTATGTGCCTACCTACCCACTGGCCTACCTCATTATGTGCCTACCTACCCACTGGCCTACCTCATTATGTGCCTACCTACCCACTGGCCTACCTCATTATGTGCCTACCTACCCACTGGCCTACCTCATTATGTGCCTACCTACCCACTGGCCTACCTCATTATGTGCCTACCTACCCACTGGCCTACCTCATTATGTGCCTACCTACCCACTGGCCTACCTCATTATGTGCCTACCTGCCCACTGGCCTACCTCATTATGTGCCTACCTACCCACTGGCCTACCTCATTATGTGCCTACCTACCCACTGGCCTACCTCATTATGTGCCTACCTGCCCACTGGCCTACCTCATTATGTGCCTACCTACCCACTGGCCTACCTCATTATGTGCCTACCTACCCACTGGCCTACCTCATTATGTGCCTACCTGCCCACTGGCCTACCTCATACCTACCGCTGAATTGAAGTTGATGTGTTTAATATCTTATGAATGTTGTAGGGATAAATACCTAGAGTAGGTACCCAATGCCCGCCTTTTACAGGACACTCGAAAGGTTACAGGAAAGTGTGTATATATATACATATTAACAAACATATAAAAATATTTATCTTGAGTTTATATGGCTGTAGAAGGTACCTACTTATAATGTGCGATGCCATGTATAGATTAAATATAGAAAAATAAATAAAATTACCGATAACATCTATATTCGAGGAATTATGTTATGTAAATAGTGGTGCACAGTGACAGACAGCCATTGAAGAGAGCCCCACCTCACACCCGGGTATTTCAGCAGTTGTAGACTCCTATTTACCCGCACTTTCAAACCAAAATTGTTGTCGCGGTATTATAAGACCTAGACATTGAAGGACCCACCGACCACCCGGATACCGCAGAAGTTTGGGACTTCCATTTATCCGAAATTCTACACTTAAAAAATCTTGTCCACACCGGAGGCTTGGTGGGCAGTGGGCAGCCTGAAGGGCTGGCCGGCCAAAATACCCCCGTGTGTGGAATCTTTAGACTACACTCCTTCGCTGTCTCTCTAGCCGAGAGAAGCAACATAGTAATAATACATTTATGTATATCTGGGTATTATAAGACCATCTTATATCAGAGATTCTCAAAATATTTCTGTCTGTTCAGTACCTGCTGATGTTGTTTTACTCGCAGCTTTTCTGTGGAATTAATAATTAAATAGTCCAAACAAAATACATTATCCCTCAGAAATAGTAAAGATGGGGGAAATTATTTAAACTGACTTTATCATGATCTGATTTCAAATATTTTTGCATACAAAATAAAAATATTCCCTTTTGATAAAATATGTAGAAAAATAATATATTCAATTTCCATACAAACCTGAGGACATAATATAAACTATGACACATATCTCTGTCAATATGAATAAGATGCTTAGAGGATGATATAGAGTATAGAGTGTATTATTCTTCCTCTGTCTTACCTAGTTACTGTGTCCATAAAGTAATATGTAGTATCTACATAATGGAAATGATGCTCTTTATGTATGTCAAAGTATTATTTATAATAGGTACCATATAATATAATACATATCATAGTGAGACTAATTCATATTTAAAACAAGAAAAAGATAGACTGCGATGGAACCGAGAGCAAATTTTTGTTCCCTGACCTTAATGGAAGTCCATGCACTGATGTAAACTGGAATCTCTCCTTGAGATAAGCTAAATAGTGAGGATTTGAAAGGAAACGGAGGATGTGTATACATATCTCTTCTCGCTTCCCTCCCCAAAGGAAATTCCACCCAGACTTATCATGAGTGTAAGGGATTGTTATTCTGAAAGTCACAAGCCTCATTCTCTGATATTTCAGCAGTTGAACATTAGGATTCCGGATTATTAAGCAGTGACAGTAATTTATTTATAGATCTCTGAAAATATTTGATAAACAGTAACGATTCAAATTAATATGCAGGTACTAGGTAGGTATATAAATTGAACCATGTCCTTATCTATAGATAAGATTAGGATATTAAATGAAACACAGTCATTGTACATTTAGGTGTGGTCGGTAATGGTATTAACATATTATGGTATATTGCTACATCACATCACATCACATCACACAGAAGACTTCTCTACTAGTTTCTGTATCTTCTACTTATTCAGGTATTTATTTTATTTTCTCATCTCTATAACACCTAACAGCTCTACTTATGGTTCTTACATAACTACAGTTATATATCTACATAATATAAGACAAATACATTTTCTTTGTTCCCTGTTTTAAATTTATTCAAGTAAGTCACCAATAGTAGGTATATTTATATAGAATGCACAGGAATTTTTATTCACTGTATTTTAAAAAGGACGAAAACATTAACAGACATTTGCGTAATACTATAATAATTAAATTAAATGAGTAATAATTATAATGTTCCCAAATTCATTAATAAGAATGTTAGAATATTGTGTACTGAATCTGTGTAACCCTTTAAAGGCCCCGTTTAGCAAAAACGGTAAAATATTCAATTTTCAACAAATTCGATAGAAAAACTGCCAAAACTTGTTGACCCTTGCGAACATATTGATTTGATAAAATAAAAAAAACATATACTTATTACCAACATTAGTTTTTTACTAAAAAATAAATAAATCGCAGACTGACGAGATTTATTTAGGTACTCTTTGTTATATCAAAATACAAATTATTTGTAAAATTTATATAGGTTTACATATAATATAAACTATAGATTTTAGCAAACTTTTTTTAGTATACAAAAAATCGAGTTCATGTGGTGATTTTTGGTTTCAAAATATGAGAAATATTCTCAAAAAAATATTTATTATGTAAATCGTTCAATATACTACTACTACTATACCATCACGGCATATCCCACAAGTGGGGCAACCAGCAGACCAGCTGCATATAAAACATGCAAGCTGTCTTCTCCGTGCCAATATAAAATTAAGACATTCAGGATGGTGGCAAACCTCATCGCCGAATTCAAGATGTAAAATGTCTTATTTTTTCGAACACCTGCCTTTTACAGGACACACGAAAACTTATGGAGAAGAGTGGGAGACCAATTCTTTACCGGGTGCTCCACGGGATATCGTTCAATATCCATAAATAAAACAAAAAAAAATATAATTTATTTGTTCTATAATTGCAATAACTATCTAAGTATTCGCAATTTAAAAAAAATATAAGAATATTTGTAGGATTCTCGTGCATTAATGTACCAAACACACCCCCGAATTAGATTTTTAGAAATATGTTTTTTTGTAAACGAATACTATGAAGCTAAGATAAAGTTTTTTTTTTTAAAGTTAGAGTTTAATATTGGTAATTAATGTTTGTTTTCATATTTTATCAAATCAAAATGTTCATAGTTTTGAGAGTTTGTGTACCAAACTTGTTGAAATTTGAATATTTTATTGTTTTTGCTAAAGGGGCGCCTTAAGGTCTGAGGGAATAGTTTACTTACCAAATATTATATAATCTCAATTATTATGCGGATATTATTTTAAATATTATTTATTATTTTGCCATAATATGAAGGTTCAATTCATCATTACTTATATAATCTGTTACTATTTACGATCTACAAGTATTCATATAAATAATTACTCTGAAAATGTGTACCTACCTAATAAGGAAATCAGTTTTCTAATGATTTTGCAGTTTTGTTGGATAATTTTTACATTTTTATAATTTCTTTTTTGCATGAAAAACTCAAAAATGTTGTGAAACCTTTACCTAGTAGATGATATGTATAAGTTATATTTTATTCGTAAATAAGTAAAAACATTTTAATTTCATTATAAATTAGCCATCTCCATATATTTTAATTTTGTCTTGTAAAATATTTTATATAAATATGCATAGGTATCTATGTAATACTACATATATATTGTTTTATAAAAATATACTTCTTAGTATTTACTAATTATTTGATGTAATGTATTTTCTTTAAGATAGTTCTAGTCTAGAGAACTGCTATGAAAATGAATTAGAAATGAATATATCAATATGTAGGCGCCTACCTACCTACCTGTGTATGTGTCAGAGCCACACACAGAGTGATTATATTATTATTATATATATTAGATAAGATACATAGAGGTGTATAGGTAGCTATACCTACTGATGTCATTTGCATTGCCACGTCAAACAGTAACATATGTACAGATGTATAACAAGTTCAGCAATTTCTTCCTGTAAAGGTACATACATAGCTATGTATTAGTTTTTACTAAAAAGTAATATGTGAATATAATAAGCACCCTCCTCCTTGTACTTAGTAATGTGAATATAATAAGCACCCTCCTCTTCCTCCTCCTTGTACTAAGTAATGTGAATATAATAAGCACCCTCCTCTTCCTCCTCCTTGTACTAAGTAATGTGAATATAATAAGCACCCTCCTCTTCCTCCTCCTTGTACTTAGTAATGTGAATATAATAAGCACCCTCCTCTTCCTCCTCCTTGTGCTAAGCAATAACTTGTGTCACGAAGGTGGAGTTGATAATATTAAAATAAATACATTTGGACATTGATATTAGTTAAGATATCTGAAAGTAGTTTATTGTAAGTGTGAGTTTGTATTTATTATTATGTGTTTTTTATATTTTCCAGACCTCCAATAAGTCTCACCACTACCTACTAGACAACAGTGAATAGTCCAGTAAGACTCCTCCTCCTTAAGAACACGTCGCCTCCTCCACAATCAGGTATTTAATAAATACTATTTTTACAAAGGTTAAGATATTACTTTTAATATTTTATAGAATACAAATCAAAGGAGACTTTTGAATTTCTGAACCGAGTATTAATGACGTACCAACCAATGTCACAAACCTACGCTTATTTTGTTGGCACGGAGAGGACAGTTCGCATGTTTATTACATGCAGCTGGTCTGCTGGCTACCCCACTTGTGGCATATGCCGTGATGGTTTAGTAGAAGTAATAAACCTACACCACACGCTGGTTAGGTTGTATTGTGTCACTGATTGTATTGACTCTGTTTGTATATTTTCCAGTTCATTCAAGAAGGACAGAAAGATATCACATCTCTCAAAGTCTATATCATACAAGAAAGTTCATCATCTCCTCCTAGCACAGCACAGCACAGCACAGCACAGTACAGGTACATATCTGATTATATTACTCTCTCTCTCTCCATACTTTTACATTTACTAAATAACACCAACTTAACTTGTAAGTTGTATTACCCATATGATGATGTTATGCTTCTGAATCCAGTATTCCAGAGCTGGAAATATTTAAGGTGCAGTTTGCAGCATTTTTTTTTATCCAGAACTTAAATTCAATCATTTTTTGTATAATAACAATATAACCTATGTATATTTTTCCAAATTACAATATTGCAGTACCTATGTACATATGTTATGACATTAGGTACAGGAGTGATAGTCACACCTTGGTCATGTAGCTACAGTGATAAGATTGATTAGGGAATCATGTGTAGGTGACTTCTGCTGAGTAATATCTGATTTATATATTTCCTTACTACGTTACCGCTCCATATGCTCCCAATAGCCACAGTGTAATATTATAATAGTTACTGTGTACAGTAGTAGACATGTGTATACATATGTAGGTGTGTTATGTTCCTATAATAATATCTTCCTTCACTGATCTACATACATAATATCAGGACAGGACATTACACATTGCCTACATAATATATATATGGCCTCTATAACTACAATAAACATGTAGGCACCTCCTCCTGTCTCCTGTCTGCTGTACTAGGCAATTATATTATAATATATTGTAAGTAATTATTATAATGTAACTACAACTATAGGTCATATAAATATCACAATACATAGAGGTATGATTATCATAATATTGTCAGGTGTGTACTCGTATGACTGCAATATTATAATACACATTAAGTTGCAAAACATTCATATTATATTGTCTTGTGATGTTTGTTGTATGTATGTACATATGTAGGTATGTGTGGTGATGCCCAGACTATAATAATAATATATATATATATATTGTTACTGCTTTCAGCTGAAATGGAACCCGCTAAATCAATGGACTATTCCAAAGATCCCTCAGCCGAAACAGCTGGTATATCATATCAGACAAAGATGTTGGTCGCTCTCTTGCCGTGTTTAGCTTTTGATTCAAGTAACATCCAGGTGAAGGTGGAAGATATCGCAGGTAAATTCGACAATATCGTTATTGAACAATATGATAATAGTGACAACATAATATATGAAACAATGATACAACTTAAACACAAGTCATCAAAAAAGAAGGTAATTACTATGAAGACACTGGCGTCCTCTACAGATAAGGATTTTAATTTCGCCAAATACTTTAGTTCCTATGTAATAAACATTAAACCTTCTATGAAAAGTGAGAAACACTCAATAAAGGCTTTAGTGCTCTATACAAATTGTTTTGCGAATAAAACCATTAAAGAATGTTCCACAGAGCTCTCTGCTGATAAAATACCATCATTCTTAAGGAAAATATACTCTTCAGGATTTCATTCATAAAAATTACCAGTTGGTTAGTGTAATATTCAACATCAGGAGTTTCTGCATTGTTGCAATATATGTCAGAAGGTAATCGTAAAGTATTTCCGTACATTACCTCTGCAACAGAGAAATCACAGTTCTGTCTCAGTGTAGTTTGTAGGTCTAAGAGAATTGTTGACAAACTCTTGGTCCACGCTGTAGGTAAATGAGCTTTGATAGCTGTCTTTAACACTCTGTGTCATCTTTCAATCATTCCGTTAGATTGAGCGTGAAATGGTGTGGAACAATAGTGTTGTATGCCAAGCCTGGAACAAAATGATTTAAAATTATTCGATAAAAATTGGCGTCCCTGGTTGGAAACTATCTTTTCAGGAACTCCAAACCTTGCAATCCAGTTATCCCAAATGCAACGTATTACTGTGCTTGTGGTAATGTCTTCTATGGGGATTGCTTCCGGCCAACGGCTGAATCGGTCGATCATAGTAAATAGATACTTCTTTCCTTCAGATTCCGGAAAAGATCCAGTAATGTCTATATGAATTATTTTGAATTTACTTTTCGCTAGTTGCATATTAATAATTGGAGTTTTTATATGTTTAGTAATCTTTGTTCTTTGGCAATTTTCACACAATTTATACCACTTAGTACAATCTGCTTTCATACTTTTCCAAATACCTCTTCTACTTATTGTTTTAATGGTATCCTTGCAACCTGGATGACTTACGGCCGGTCTCAATAAGCGATCTACCTCAGAACTTTTGTTGAAAATCGATCTATCTTTCCGTTTTTCCGTTTCAATAAACAAAGCTGAGACAGAATCGCTATCCAAATTCTCTATCTATCTCTCGGAGTGCTGCGAGTTATAGAATGTATGGAAATCAACGAAAATGCGTTTCAATATCCTAACTCAAGTTGCTTGTCGTATCCGTGGTAACAAATTTTTATATGATTTTGTTATCGCCGGATTTTGACAGATTGACAGTGGAGTTAAGTGTTTTGTCTTTTTGAGGTTGTGGTAAAATAAAAATGTTTTCAAGCGATTTAGAATTATTCGAAGCTGGAGTATTTTATTCTGACGAAGATCCTATGAAGCAATACCAGAGAATTGATTATATGTCCGAACTTTCGAGCAAAGAGTTCACATACCGGTTCCGTTTGAACAAAACTGAAGTGAATAATTTGTTGACAAAAATAGTGCCAACACTACGTGTAACGTCTTCTCGTTACATATCCTATAAGCTTCTTTATTCTGTTATATGTTATGTCCACAGTTAATACATTATTCTTTAGTCATTTCATCATCATCATCCAGGATAGATAGGAATAAATAATAAAGTCTAATATGTAAAAATTTTTTTGTTTTAATTGATAGCTAAATAAATATTTAAACATGAAACAAAACTAATTTATTATTTTTCCATACATTTATATATACCTATATATTTTATTTTACAAAAATACATGGCACAAGCCTTTACCATGTTTGGATACAATTATTATACTAATATAAACAACAATCGCTTCCTGGCAGCTTTCTTCAAATTCTCCCACTTCAATCGCAGCTGCTCAGAGTGCCGAAAATCTCCCGTGTCAGCAAAATATTGGCTCGCAATTGCCTTCTACGTCTTTTAATTTGTTGTTGGTTGCGTTGGTGGTAATAACCGATATTTGATTATATCCAGCCCCTCAGGCTGCCCACTGTGGCGCCTCCAGTGTAGACAAACTTTGTGCAGTGTAGAATTCGGATAAATGGAAGTCCCCAGACTTCTGCGCTATCCGGGTGGTCGGTGGGTCTCCTTCAATATATATCTAACAACAACAACACCTGGTCCTTTCCAAGAGGTTTTGCTTTCACCTGAAATTTAAGGCATTTATTTATCAGATATACAACAAGGCTGGTGTTATTTCTTACAACTGCACAGAACTGTGACATGGATTCCAGCATACAATATAATACAACATATATAATATTATATGATCATTAAAAAGAAAACAGTATTATTTACTTACATTTAGTGATGATTCCATATTAATTTCGTTATTTACAAATGCAGCAGACAATAGGTACACGCACCGAAAAAGATGACACGACGAGAAATGACAGGAAAATCAACACCGCCACACGGTAACTATGGTAATCGGAAGGAACAGCGATACGAATCCTATCTATCTTTGGCCACTTACTTTTTCTTTATTGAGACGCGGATCGAAGAACGATACAAATTGGAATTTCATCTCGGATCGCGTTGACAAGGCTACCTCGGTTATGTTATTGAGACCGGCCATTAAATGGTGTATGGAATTGAAAAATTTGCGCTGTAGGCTTTTAGGTAAATATTGTCTGAGATTTCTATTATTCATGTCGAATACAGTGTGAAAACCTTGGAAATTATGCTGTATTAGATTTAATGAATTAGGTGTATATTGTCTGAGATTTCTATTATTCATGTCGAATACAGTGTGAAAACCTTGGAAATTATGCTGTATTAGATTTAATGAATTAGGTGTATATTGTCTGAGATTTCTATTATTCATGTCGAATACAGTGTGAAAACCTTGGAAATTATGCTGTATTAGATTTAATGAATTAGGTGTATATTGTCTGAGATTTCTATTATTCATGTCGAATACAGTGTGAAAACCTTGGAAATTATGCTGTATTAGATTTAATGAATTAGGTGTATATTGTCTGAGATTTCTATTATTCATGTCGAATACAGTGTGAAAACCTTGGAAATTATGCTGTATTAGATTTAATGAATTAGGTGTATATTGTCTGAGATTTCTATTATTCATGTCGAATACAGTGTGAAAACCTTGGAAATTATGCTGTATTAGATTTAATGAATTAGGTGTATATTGTCTGAGATTTCTATTATTCATGTCGAATACAGTGTGAAAACCTTGGAAATTATGCTGTATTAGATTTAATGAATTAGGTGTATATTGTCTGAGATTTCTATTATTCATGTCGAATACAGTGTGAAAACCTTGGAAATTATGCTGTATTAGATTTAATGAATTAGGTGTATATTGTCTGAGATTTCTATTATTCATGTCGAATACAGTGTGAAAACCTTGGAAATTATGCTGTATTAGATTTAATGAATTAGGTGTATATTGTCTGAGATTTCTATTATTCATGTCGAATACAGTGTGAAAACCTTGGAAATTATGCTGTATTAGATTTAATGAATTAGGTGTATATTGTCTGAGATTTCTATTATTCATGTCGAATACAGTGTGAAAACCTTGGAAATTATGCTGTATTAGATTTAATGAATTAGGTGTATATTGTCTGAGATTTCTATTATTCATGTCGAATACAGTGTGAAAACCTTGGAAATTATGCTGTATTAGATTTAATGAATTAGGTGTATATTGTCTGAGATTTCTATTATTCATGTCGAATACAGTGTGAAAACCTTGGAAATTATGCTGTATTAGATTTAATGAATTAGGTGTATATTGTCTGAGATTTCTATTATTCATGTCGAATACAGTGTGAAAACCTTGGAAATTATGCTGTATTAGATTTAATGAATTAGGTGTATATTGTCTGAGATTTCTATTATTCATGTCGAATACAGTGTGAAAACCTTGGAAATTATGCTGTATTAGATTTAATGAATTAGGTGTATATTGTCTGAGATTTCTATTATTCATGTCGAATACAGTGTGAAAACCTTGGAAATTATGCTGTATTAGATTTAATGAATTAGGTGTATATTGTCTGAGATTTCTATTATTCATGTCGAATACAGTGTGAAAACCTTGGAAATTATGCTGTATTAGATTTAATGAATTAGGTGTATATTGTCTGAGATTTCTATTATTCATGTCGAATACAGTGTGAAAACCTTGGAAATTATGCTGTATTAGATTTAATGAATTAGGTGTATATTGTCTGAGATTTCTATTATTCATGTTGTGCCGAACCAGACACTCCTTTCTAGATAGTTTTAAGTAAAATCAAATATATGTATACCTAATATCAAATGTAAAAGAGAAATGTGAATGTAAGACACGACCCCGCGCGATGCAGGTACAAATAAAGTTCTCATACAATATGCCTGCACGCGCGGTGTGCGTTGTCATGTAACATGTGTTGTTATTATTAGTAAGAGCTCCATCTCGTGTGACCTTCGTGATATGAATAACGAGGTCACGAAGGGAGGGGAGTTACTTACGTCGACCGATAACCGCGCGCGACTCACTCCCAAGCCACTGTCGGCTGGGTCAAGGTCGGCGTGTATCGGACGCTTTATAAGTAATACATTTTACTGAATAAAATTACTCTCTTCGGAACAATCAACCTGGCTTTCACTACTGACTACCTCAACTGCTCTCTTGGACTGGACTGGATTGGACTACCACTGCTGACCACTACACTCCCTTGAACTGGATTGGACCTTTGGCTTCAGCTGTCCTACACCTTCCCTGCACAGACGAGCTTCCAAGTGAATTGGCACTGAGGTGGTTACCGTGAGCCGAGTACTTCTTCGTCAATACACCGCCGTGTAGCTTCTTGTGTTCTCTATACAGTCAGTGCTATCGGGATTATTGCCCGGTAGTGAGTACTTGCGAGTACACAGGCTAGCTGTGCTTAGGTGTTACGGCGGAGTCGTGCCCGGTGGAAGTAAACATCCCCAGGTCGGCGAACGAAGGGAGTCTCCGACGTGTTGTCGAGGGTAACGGCGGCTGAGCCACCCTACTACTACGACGCACCCGGATATACCCGTCCAAGGCATAACAAGACATCGAGGCGGCGCACACTGTTTGAACGTAGAACAACCCAGCTGGACAAAAGTCATATTTATATTTTTTATTTTTTAAAAAAAAAACATGCAATCTTATTTATAAAACACAGGGGCATACTGGTACAACGGGCAACCGATTGTAATCGGCGCGCGGCGGCGCTAGAAAGAGACAAAGTCAAGTCTCAACAAGTTCGACTAGCTTCGGCCGGCTTAGTGCACTTCAAAACGGGTCTCGTACTGGTCGTCACGTGTGTGTTGAATCAATTGTTTCTTTTTCTGTTTATTACTATGGCTTCTGTGAACACCAGTAAGTATTTTTTTTAAATATTTAAAAAATATTTAGTCGGTAGATGAAGCTTAATTAAATGATCAATGAAACATCCATATTTTTATTTTGTCAGGGGCATAAAGTTTAGAGTCGAGTACAGTCAAGTTGTCAATTTACCTTCAGTTTATAGTTCAATCATTTAACTATTGATTGCAATAAATCATAAACCTCGGAAACGCTCGCGTCATTTTTTTTTTATTTTTTTTACAGATGAGGGTGGCGATATAACAAGGAGAACTGTGTTTGAACTTTGGAAGAAAACGCCACTAAACTTACGTGTTACCGTCATAAAAGACTTTATATTGACTAATTTAAGTATTGACTGTGTAAATAGTAATGAAAGTGAGATTTTAAAGAACTTTGTAAAGACATTGTGCGAAAAATTTCGGTATCGCTGGAATTCAAAAGGTAAGCGCCTGAGCTCATTTAACGAAAGCTATAAAGATTGGCTTGATCAGCAATTAGAGATCCCGAGTGAAGTCGTGGGTTCTGCAGCAACCAAAAAGCAGGGACGGCCATCTAAGCCCTTCCAAGACTGTGGATCAAAAAGCAAAAAACGAAAAGTCCAAAGGCTTGTAAAGGCGTATGGTTCAGAGGAATTAGTATTCGCTGCGCAAACCAGCACATATGAGTCAGGAAAGAGAGACGCAGCGAAATTAATACAAGAAGCCTTAGCGTCACCCAAAAGACCAAAAAAATACAAAGATGCTTTGAGAAAGTCATTAGTCTCATCTCCTGCCCGGCCATATACTCCAGATGAGGCCCTAGATTTTATTATCTCTAATAAACTGACGGTTAATCAATATAAAAACATTCAAAAAGAATCCAATGAAAGGGGTTTCAAAATATACCCATCTTACGAAAAGGTATTAATAGCAAAAAAAGAGTGTTATCCTCCTATCGAGGCACTAAAAATTACTGAAGAATCAGTTGAGACCTCTTTGCAGATGCTATTAAATCATACAACACAAAGACTCTGTAAATATTTGGAAGAAGTGTTGGGAAGTGTTATTTTCACTGACTTTAATCTATTTTTAAAATGGGGCTGTGACGGTTCCAGTGGCCATAGCCGTTACAAACAAAAAATGGCTAACGCGAAAAGTTCGGACGAATCAATGATTTGTATAACCTTCGTACCTTTAAGGCTTACTAGTGTCAATGGCACTTTAATTTGGCTAAATCCTAGGCCATCTTCACCTAGGTATTGTCGGCCAATCGAGCTTCTGTATCAAAAAGAAACTACTCAAGTAATAAAAGACGAATGCAACAATATAATGTTACAAATCAGTGATTTGGTGGCTACAGAAGTTACTTTAAAGTCAAAAAATATACGCGTTAGTTTTTCTATGCAACTAACAATGGTGGACACAAAAGTTTGTAACTCACTAACCGATAATACAAGTACACAAAAGTGCTACATATGTGGAGCAACCTCGAAAGACATGAATAATTTGCCGAAGTTAAAGAGCTTGCCACCTAAAGAAGAACGATATTCTTTCGGTCTTTCAAGCCTTCACGCCTATATAAGAATTATGGAATGCATGTTGAATATTTCCTACCGAATTGATTTGAAGGTGTATCAGGTACGAGGTGATGATAACAAAACAATAAGAGATGCAAAGAAACAAAAAGTTCATGATGACTTTTGGGAACAAACTGGCCTACACATTGACGAAACGAGACAAGGGGCAGGAAATTCCAACGATGGAAATACGGCTCGTAGGTTTTTTAAGAATTCGGTTGTAGCTAGTTCCATTACAGGCGTTAATCAAGAGTTAATTAAGCATCTCGGAACTTTGTTACAAGCAATATCATCTGGATACGAAATTGACATTGAAAAATATGAAGATTTGGTCAAAGAAATCACACAAATATATTTACATAACTATTCTTGGTATCCCATGCCAGTTACTCTCCATAAAATACTTTATCATGGAAGCGAAATCATCCAGTCCTGTGTCATTCCAATTGGCCAAATGGCCGAAGAGGCTCAGGGAGCTCGAAACAAAGAAGTTAGAAAAGTAAGAGAAGGATATTCCCGGAAAACATCAAGAATTGCGTGTAATGCAGATATTTTTAATTACTTATTAATTTCTTCAGACCCTTACATCACTAGTCTTCGAAAAATGCCTCCTAAACAATCAAAATCTTTTTCTTCGGATGTTTTAAAATTACTTAAGGAACCCAAAATTTAATTGTTTTTATCTGTAAATATTAACAATAATTTTATTTTTACCTTAAAAAGGCGTAATAGCCGTTAAAACTGTAAATAAATAAATAAACATTGCTTATGTGTCATTGATTACATACTTTATTGTTTTATTTTGCATAATTATTTTGATTGATTAAGGTAGGTATAGATATTTCAATGTAGGTAGAATGAAAAGAACTAAGAAAAAACCTTCTCATCGCAAACTATGATTTTTTTACCACTATGTGTTAAGGTAACTTAAGGTTTTGTCTACCCCTGCGCTGCGGATATAAGGGTAGTGATGATAATGTCAGTAGGTATGTAGATATGTCTGTATATTCATGAAAACTGTTTATATTAATAAAAAACACATAAAATCTTTTTGACCAGCTAGGTTGTTCTACGTTCATACAGTGTGCGGCGGCTGTGGTGCCCAGCTACCCCCCACTCACCTCCGACTCCTAACATCTGGAGTACAGTTCACTTGTGGACAGTGGCGAGCTGAGTCGGCTCCCGTCCCGCACAAGTTGGTCCTTCGATCGCCGGATCTCCCACCGCCTACCCAAGATGTCGATGTCACTACGTTCTGGCAAGAACCACCCGGAGTCAGACCATGAGGACGATGACGCTGCATCTGAATCATCGACTGACACTGCTACCGATGAAACCTACAAGCAGATGCGCCGCCAGCTCGCACAACGAGACCATGCCGCCGATGAAGCAGCAAGGATCATCGCAGAGCTACGCCAGCAGTTGGCAGCGGCAACCAGCAGCACGACGGCCGCCGGGGCGGCCTCTGTGCAGACGGTCGATGACCAGCACCCAGTGGCGCAGCCTGCAGACCCAGCTGGATGGACGCAGCCTCCATCGCAGCACCCAGTGGCGCAGCCTGCAAACCCAGCTGGATGGACGCAGCCTCCATCGCAGCACCCAGTGGCGCAGTCTGAAGCCCCAGCTGGATGGACGCAGCCTCCATCGCAGCACCCAGTGGCGCAGCCTGCAGACCCAGCTGGATGGACGCAGCCTCCATCGCAGCACCCAGTGGCGCAGCCTGCAGACCCAACTGGATGGACGCAGTTGCCATCGCAGCATCCACCGACGCAGTATCCGTCGCAGCCTCAACAGAAGGTGCAGCCTGAAGCCCCAGCTGGATGGACGCAGCCTCCATCGCAGCACCCAGTGGCGCAGCCTGAAGCCCCAGCTGGATGGACGCAGTTGCCATCGCAGCATCCACAGACGCAGTATCCGTCGCAGCCTCAACAGAAAGTGCAGCCTGCAGCCCCCGCTGGATGGTCAGCCCTGCAGCTGCCATCGCAGCACCCAGTGGTGCAGCCTGCAGCCCCCGCTGGATGGTCAGCCCCGCAGCAGCCACCGCAGCATCCAGTGGTGCAGCCTGCAGTCCCCGCTGGATGGTCAGCCCCGCAGCCGCCACCACAGCACTCAGTGGCGCAGCCTGCAGCCCCCGCTGGATGGTCAGCCCCGCAGCCGCCGTCGCAGCACCCAGTGGCGCAGCCTGCAGCCTCCGCTGGATGGTCAGCCCCGCAGCCGCCACCGCAGCACCCAGTGGCGCAGCCTGTAGCCCCCGCTGGATGGTCAGCCCCGCAGCCGCCACCGCAGCACCCAGTGGCGCAGCCTGTAGCCCCCGCTGGATGGTCAGCCCCGCAGCCGCCGTTGCAGCACCCAGTGGCACAGCCTGCAGCCCCCGCTGGATGGTCAGCCCGGCAGCCGCCGTCGCAGCACCCAGTGGCGCAGCCTGCAGCCCCCGTCTGGCACTCAGCAGCGCAACGAGCACCGCCGGTTGGCAATTGGATTCACCAACCATCGACAACACACAGTGAATGCGCCAATGCTTCACCGCCGTGGTCAGCCGCTCCTGTACACTGTCCGCCGCCCATCACACAGGACATGTACACAGACGATTGGGTACGCCGCCACCGAGACATTGGCCCTGCGCCATCAAGCCGTGACTTAGAGCTCCCGTCCTTCAACGGCGACCCATTGAAGTGGCCATCATTCAGAAATGTGTTTGACTTCACCACAAGGCGCAGTCAGATCGGTGAATCGGAAAACATAGTCCGATTGCAGACAAAATTGACTGGAGAATCTTGGAAGGCCGTGGGCCCCAAGCTGAACTACGACATGCCCGGCCTAGTAGCGCGCGTCATGAAAGAATTGGAGGCGAGATTTGCCCGACCTGGTGAGGTGGAGGCCATCATGTGTGGCAACCTCAGCCGAGTGAAGCAGCTAAGGGAAGATTCGTCCACCGCTGAGATACTGGAGGCGCACGATGAGATCGCGGCCGCTGTAGAGACACTCACCGGTTTCGACCCGAGCTATATCGCATCAAGAAAGGATCTATTGCGGGAAGCAGTAGCAAAGTTCCCATTCTACATAAGAAATCATTGGACGTTAACCCTCGCCATCAGCGGAAGGAAAATTGGAGACCCAGTCACCCTTCACGACTTCCTCGCGTGGCTCACGAGATATGTGAGCTCGGCCCGAGATGGTGGTAGCGAGGATTGGTTGCAGGATAGCAAACGCCGCGCAAAACTGAAGACAACGAAGATGAATAAAGTGTTTTGTGTGAATGAACCATTGGAAAGCAGTGCATAAGCATTATAAAATGCGAACAATGCTAATAGTGCGAACAATGCTAATAGCACGAACAGTGCTAATAATACAAACCGTGCAAGCAGTGTGAACAATGCATACAGTGGTTCTCGGCAAAGTGATGGCCGTGGTAATGGGAACAACCACCGCCAAAGTGACAGTAGCGGCCGTGTTAGTGGCCGCATTGAAAACCGTTGCGCGGTATGTGTCGGACCGCATGAAACAGGAACATGTGCGTCTTACACGTCAATGGACATAGCCGGTAGATGGCGTATAGTGCGTGAACGAAAACTGTGTCGTGTGTGCCTGGCCGCAGGGCACGGCAAGCCCGCAAAGTGTAGAGCTCAACGCTGCGGCATCGGTGAGTGCCGCAGGCTCCATCATGCCACCCTTCACGATGAGGCCAACTATCGCCGAGAAGAAGTGGTAGCACACGCGACGCAAGTGAACAATGCAGGAGTACTGCTGAAGGTGCTACCCGTCAAAGTGACAGGGCCGGCTGGAAGTGTAAATATCCACGCCCTGCTTGACGAGGGCGCAACAGTAACCCTGATTGATGCGTCCGTAGCTGACGCAATCGGTGCACCCGGGAAGGTTACTGGCCTCCACGTCCGCGGCGTGGGAGGTAGCACCATCAGTGAGATGGATTCGCGAAGAATCGAGGTCAGAGTAAGCGGAGAGGATGGCCAACCGCACAAAATAAGGGCACAGACAACGACCAAGATAGTTCTGTCCAGGCAGCGCATGGCACGCCACAAGGACGATCTTCTGTGCCCTGAGCAACTCCCCGCCGTCCGGCCCCGAATGCTGATAGGGCAGGACAACGTCCAAATCATCGTCGGCCGAGAGATAGTGGAAAACGGCGACGACTCGGTCGTAATGTCCAGGACGGCGCTGGGATGGACCACTCATGGGGGAAAGAATGAGGAGGAGGCGGTCGCATATGTGATTGAGGAAGACCCGCTGGCCGATCTCGTCAAGAGCCATTTTTCAGTGGACTCCCTTGGAGTCACTGCAGCAAGAAGAGTGCCAGCTGAGGAGGTCGAGGCCCACTACATAATTTATTTATTTATTTATTTTATTCTTCTTGCACATCATCATTCATATAACAAATAAAATAGGGCAATATACACAGGAAAAAATGTGATGATGTGCAGTGGCGAGATTATCACTATATAGTGATTTCTTCCATCTAACCACGTCACATTAACACTAAACAGAAATAGAAATAATAATAACAAAAACACAAACATTATAAAAAAATAGCCACACAAATTAATTTGAAAAAAAAAATGAAAAAAACTACAATTCACACACCTAACACTCCAAAGGGATCGGGAAGGGGTTAGGGGACGGATGCTGAATTAGAAGACAATAAATACTTCTTGACGGCGTATTTAAACCCATTAAAAGATTGAGATATTCTATGAGAAGAAGGGAGATTATTCCAGCAACGAGCACCACATACTGAGAATGATTGAGAAAAGAAATTGGTGTTATGTGTAGGAATTGCCAGAAGACGCTCGTTGTTGGAACGCAGTGGTAGACCATGGTTCGCTAGATACTCGAATTTTTCTTTCAAATAGTAAGGAAAAGACGTTGAATAGAGTGTTTTATGAACAAGAGATAAAATATGAAGTTCACGTCTTTGACACACTGTTAGCCATTTCAGAGTATGCCGATACTGGGAGATATGGTCGGACCTTTTGAGATTAAAAATAAAACGGATACCAAAGTTTTGAAGTCTCTCAAGTTTATTTGCTAGGTCGACATTAAGATCGAGGTATACCGCATCGGCATAATCTATGAGAGGCAGCAGCAAAGATTGTACGAGTAAAGTTTTGATTTTGGTTGGCAGAAACATTTGATATCTTTTAAGAGAATGTAGAGAGTGGAAAAATTTTCGTCGGATTGAATTCACGTGCTGCTGCCAGGTTAATTTTTGGTCCATCACTATACCAAGGTTCTTCACTGTTGTTGAGTAAGATATTATATCTGAACCCATAGTTGTATTGGGCACGGATATGGACTTAAGTTTTGAAATAAGATAATGGCTGCCAAGAAATATTGACTGTGATTTAGTAGGATTTAAAAGAAGTCCATGATTCGCCGCCCAATCTGAAATTTTTTGCAGACAATGTGACATATTTTCAACAGCGGTAGAAGTGTTTTCTATGTTAAAATGGGTGTAAATCTGGAGGTCGTCTGCATATAAGTGATATTGTATATTATTAAAAAGTCGTGAAACAGGGCTTATAAAAATTGAGAAGAGGAGAGGTGAAAGTATTCCACCCTGTGGCACACCAGATTTCAGTTCCGCCCACTCAGAGACAGCACCGTTGTTAAGTTTGACACACTGGGAGCGTCCCTTAAGGTATGACTCAAACCATAGGGCACATGTGTGAGAGATATTTAAGCTTTCCAGTGTCGCTACCAGTAAATCAAAATCTACTGTGTTAAATGCTGTACTGATATCTAACAAAGTCAATAACGTCAGCCGCCGACTGTCCATTGAAAATCTGATGTCGTCCGTAATTTTTATCAAAGCAGTTGTGGTACTATGACCCTCACGAAAGCCTGACTGGAAATTGTTATGGAGATTATTTTGTGTGATAAAAGTATTGAGTTGGTTATATGCCAGTTTTTCAGTGACCTTGGAAAAGAAGGGGAGAATTGAAATTGGACGAAAGTCAGCTGGGTTTGATGACATGTTCTTTTTTGGAAGTGGTATAATATATGCCTTCTTCCACTCACCCGGAAAAACATTATGTGAGAAAGAATGATTGATAATGTGAGTTAAAAAGGGTAATAGTACGTGAAAGAAGGGAGAAATAAAGGTGTAACAAACGTCATCACATCCAGTAGCCTTGGATTTAATTGATTTTACTGACTGCAAGACATCGGCATCTGTAACGCTAGCGAAACTAAACAGCATACAAGGGGGTCTGGGTTGTGCATTTATAGAAGATAATGATCTAGATTTGGTGGTACTGTCCAGAGTTAGCGGAGGGGCAGCAAAATGATTGTTTAATAAGTTGGGATCCATGTCATTGACCTCGTGTGTCTTACTATTTTTGGATATTCCAAGCGAGCCCAGGCGTTTCCATGCTTGAGATTGTGTACAATTATCAAACAAATTATATGTGTAAGCTATTTTGGCATTTCTACACTTTTTTGAACATAAGTTACGAAGATTTTTATATACCATCCAGCTTTTATTACAAGGAGAGAGTTTATGTTTGACACGAGCCCTGTCCCTGCGAGCCATGAGTTTTTTAATCTCTTCAGTGATCCATTTAGCAGGTTGATTTTTAATTCTCAACATTTTTAGAGGTGCATGTTTGTTATATAAATTTTCTATACATTTGTTGAGGATTTGGACTTTGTTATCAATTGAATCTGCCTGTACAATATCATCCCACTTAAGAGACTCAGCATCAGCGAGCAGGGCATCCTTGTCAACATGACGAAGAGATCGAGCCAAGACAACCCTGGGTTTGGGTTTTGGAACCTTTATGAAATATTGTAGAAAGAGGAGATCATGATGCGAGAAACCTCCAGCTGTGAGTTGACCATGAGCCTTTACCATACTCGTTTGTGAGACAATAATGTGATCAATTAAAGATTGAGACTTTTCTAGTATGTGCGTAGGCTGAAGAGGGAGAATATTTAAATTGGTAGAAAATATTAGCTGAAGTAGTCTCGCCGATCGAAAATCGTGCTTCAACAAACAAGTATTTAGGTCACCCATCAGAATTACATCGTGATATTTGGAAGAAATATCTTCAAGAATAGGTTCCAATTTTCCAAAATAATCTGAAGTGGGTGGGCAATAAATGACGCCGAGGACAACAATAGAGTGTAAAATGTTTACCTTAATAAAGAGGAATTCCGGTTCTGCATTACCAGACACCGTGGAATGCGATACAATCTCGAATTTTAAGTCATTTCGAAGATAGATGCATACTCCGCCACCACGTCGTTCATGTCGGTCATTTCGGATAAGTGTGAAACCTGGAATATCAAAAAGTGAAGAAGGTAATGTGGGTTTTAGCCATGATTCAGAAATTAATATTGCATGAACATCAGCATTCTGAAAAGTTGCCAATAATTCTGTGTGGTGACTAGCCACACTTTGGGCATTAATGTGACAAACTCTAAGGTGTTTTGGATTATAAGAAAATGAGGCTTTGAGTGTAGTGTGAAGATCAGCAACCTCGTTACTAGAAGAATTGAGAGAATCTGTAGCATCCGATGAGGAGGGTGAAAATGGGCAAGCATTTGGAGATAACAGGGAAGTAAAGGGTGTGGTTGAGGTGGAAGGGGTATCAGGTTGTGTGTGCATGTACTTTATGAGCTAGAGATTTTCTAAGATAAAACAATAATAAAAAAAAATAATAATTCAAAGAACAATCAAAACAATACAATAAAAAGGTATAACATAAACACCCACGTAGATTTCACGCGGCAGGAATAAAAAAAAACTAATAAATCCATCTATGAAGACACGTATTATGATAAAAATAAACTATGATTTTATCAATCCTAGGTCACAACTATTTGAAAAAAAAATGTATTTTATGGTACTATAGTAGTACACTATCTAATATAATACCTCGAAATGGGCTCGCTATCCATGAGGAAACTCAGGCTTGTAATTTCGAAAGTAATTAAACATAAATATAATGAAACAATAAAAATAATAAATGTTTCACAAAATATCGTGGAAGTATTATAAAACAATACAACACTAATATTTATTCTCCTGTAAACATTTTTTAACTCACCTGAGCATGAGAGCAAATCAAAAATATATTAATCATCCTTAGGTGATAAAAATTAATAGCCTTTCACTGATTATAGTGTGCATATTAAGACAAACTCAACCATTTATCATTCATACATCAATATACTTATTACATTTTGATTAAAGAAAATAACAAACTGAAAAATAACCTATTAATATGTATATACTATCAATATTATGTTGTTGACAGTATAGCATAGCGTGCGACAAATGTCATAGAAAAGTGAGAGATAAGGCATAAACAAAAATATCAAAAATTAATGTGTGCAAACACTTTCATACTTCTCGTGTCACACATGTTGGCTGTTAAACTGTGCAGCGCGTCGCAACTGATTGACACGAAAAATAAAAACCAAAGAGAATCACCGCTAGGAGTATTTGCACATGTTGTCTGTGGAATCATCCAGTTGGTACACCTGTAAACATGCTTAAGAAATGGAGCGACCCTAGATGTGGCTAACTTCACAATTGTTTATTTTGTAAACATGGCCTCCCACAGCTAAAAAGTTTAAGTGCTTGTGATAAAAGTGTTTAAAAACATAAAAATAGTGAAACAAGTTCGGGAGAATCAAAAACAATAATAATAATAAAAAAGAAATGATGCATATTACTGTGCAAAAACCGTGTGAAGTGAAATGGTTTTACTGTGACAGAGGTTATTTATTGGATCGTGGTCTCAACTGTCTTCGATCTAAATTCACACCATCCAGGTCAGTCAACTTGCTTATTCTTTTCACAGAGTTATTCGGTAGTTTAACAAATATGATTCCATTAGTCGACCAACTATTTCCTACTCCGTATTTCTTCCTCGCCGTAGTCAATAATTCGAGAGCTCTTCGTGTTAAAGATTCCGTCAGCAGCCATCTTGATTTTTTTAATACAGATTTCCTCTTCCATATATCACTTTTGTGGGAAAATGTAGCAAATTCAATCAAAATAGGCCTAGATTTTTCAGTCTTTCTTCCAATCCTGTGCATATCTTTAATGCAGGCAGGATCAATAGAGAGGGGTGTCTCCCGTAACGCAGACTCCACAGATAGGTCTTCAGGAGCGCCGTGTAGAAGGAGAAATTTTCTACGCCGAAATCTGTCCATCTCTTCTATCCGGTCATCCGCATCATCCATCTTTTGTTCCAGAGCCTCCACCCTCTTAAATAATTCGTCTCTAAAGGCTTTAAAGTCAGACATCAAATCATCGGGGCGTTGTTGACAGGTCACTTTCTCATGCATATCTTTTAGCTGTTGCCGCTGTCTCGCGATCTTCTCCTCAAGATCCTTCATTTGTTGTGCGAAGAAAGCCTTTACTGTTTTAAGATCGTTTGATTCCATTGTCACCTGCACGCGCGAAAAATACTGGGTATAAACGTAAAAAATTAAATTTTCATACGCGCGACCTGAAAAATATGTAGTATTCGCGCCAAAGTTCGCGGTTATAATGACACGTACAACGTCACAAGCCACCGATGGGACGTGGTGCACTGGTCTGCTTTGGCGGAGTGACACCGTCACGCTTCCAGACAACCGTGCCAGTGCAGTGACGCGACTACGGTCGCTGGTGCGCAAGCTAGAGAGGAACCCAGAACTGAAGAAAAGTTATACAGAGAAGATAGAAGATCTTTTGACAAAGGGTTACGCAAGTAAAGTAACCAAAGAGCTGCCACCACACCCCCGGCGATGGTACTTGCCACACTTTGGGGTACAAAACCCGAACAAGCCGGGGAAGCTACGTGTGGTGTTTGACGCAGCAGCAACGCACCGGGGAGCTTCATTGAATGAAAACCTCTTAACCGGTCCTGACCTATTAACCTCCCTGTTCGGAAACATCCTCCGATTCAGGGAGGGACAAATAGCCCTTGTGGCGGACATCAAAGAAATGTTCCTCCGTGTCAGGATCATTGAAGAGGATCGACAATCCCAACTCTTCCTCTGGGAGGATGCTCCCGGGTCGACCAGCACATACGTTTTGAATTCAATGATGTTCGGCGCACGATGTTCGCCAGCAAGCGCGCAGTTTGTAAGGAACAATATTGCGATACAGAACGAGAGCAGATTTCCGGAGGCAGCAGCAGCCGTCCAGTCCAATTTCTATATGGACGACTACTTAGATTCCGTGGATGAGGAGGAAGAGGCTAGAAAGTTGGTGCGAGAAGTCACCGCGGTCCTGGCCACGGGACAGATGAATCTTACTAACTGGGCGTCCAACAAAAAAGAAATAATCAACGACAACGGACCCCAGGAGAAGCAGAGAAACAGGGACATCGCAGCAAGCTCCGTGGCTGAAAGGATATTGGGAGTCCAGTGGAACCCGCAAGGGGACCACTTTACTTATGGACTCAACTCAGCCACAGTTTCCGAGTGGCCGACCAAGCGGCAGCTCCTAAGCGCCGCCATGAAAACCTTTGACCCCCTAGGCCTCATCGCCTGCCTCATCGTGAGGACAAAAGTCATCCTCCAAGAGGTAGTAAGAAGCGGTGTGGCCTGGGACGAGAGGGTCAATCCAGCACACGCAGCCCGATGGAAAGAATGGTTGCAACTCCTAAACAATGAAATAAAGATCAAGCGATGCTGCCGTACCCAGAAGAATTCGGCAGCACAGTTGCATGTGTTCTGTGACGCCTCTGAAGAGGCCTGCTGCACTGTCGTCTACATTAAGGAGGGCGACCAGGTTAACTTCGTAGCGAGCAAGACGAAGGTGGCGCCGCTAAAGCCACTGACCGTGCCACGTCTGGAGTTGCAAGCGGCCCTGTTGGGAGCACGACTCCATGCGAGTATAAGGAGAGAGATGACCGGTCGGGTGGACTCGACGGTCTTCTGGACCGACTCCACCACGGTGCTGTCCTGGATCCAGGGGGACCCACGAGCGTATTCTACGTTCGTAAGCAACCGCTTGGGTGAGATTGATGAGCTCACCCAAGGAAGCCAGTGGAGATGGGTCCCCACCAAAAGCAATCCAGCGGACGTTGGCACAAGAGAGGTAAAAAGAGAAGATTTGAATGCAGAAGGATTATGGTTCTCCGGTCCAGCGTTCCTGAGCAAACCCGAGGAGGAGTGGCCGGAGAACAAGATCGTCGAGTCACCAGGGCCGGAACTGCGAGCATCCTTTGTGGGAACCACTGAAAAAGAGATATTCAACGCCCTACCAGATCCAGTGCGCTTCTCATCCTGGGAGCGGCTGATCCGCACCACGGCCTGGGTGAGGCGTTTCGTCCAGAGATGCCGCCGCCAAGGTGAAACCGGTGGGCTACAAGTACCGGAACTAAGGGCAGCAGAGGTGGCATGGCTGCGGAGAACGCAGAAGATAGCCTTCGCCGACGAGATGTCGGAACTAAGACGAGGGAGGCCGATCCCGTCTGGCAGCCGCCTGAGAACCTTTACTCCAGAACTGCGGGAGGATGGCGTGCTGGTTTCAGCCGGACGGCTGAAAAACATGGAAGGTGTAGATGGAGAATTCCAGCGCCCACCCATCTTGGACGGGGATCACAAATATGTGCGTTTGATGATCCACAACATCCACGCCAAAATGGGGCACCAGAGTGCCGAGAAAACTATTGCTGAGGTGAGGCAGAACTTTGAAGTGGTGAAACTGCGAACAACAGTAAGGGCAGTTATCGGCAGGTGTCAGATGTGCCGAGTAAGGAAGGCCCGTGCTCTGCCTCCAATAATGGCACCACTTCCTCCAGAAAGGCTAGCCCACCACCAGCCCCCGTTCTCCAGATGTGGAGTGGACTTCTTTGGGCCAATGGAGGTAGTGGTGGGCCGACGACGAGAGAAAAGATACGGCGCACTATTCACTTGCCTAACGACGCGCGCAGTGCATTTGGAGTTGGCACACAGCTTAAGTGCCGACTCGTTTATAATGACACTCCAAAGGATGAGCGCCAGAAGAGGACATCCGAGAATACTATACTCGGACAATGCCACAAACTTTAGAGGCGCCGAGCGGGAACTCAACGCGGCCCTCAAAGAGCTGGCGAAAAATGAAAAGGTAGTGGAAGAAATGACTACCCAGCGTATGGAATGGCGTTTCATACCCCCAAATACACCACACATGGGGGGGGCTTGGGAGCGGCTAGTCCGCTCAGTTAAGGAGGCGCTCCACGCCATTCTCAAGGGGCGGGCACTGAAAGAGGAGACCTTACAGACAGCCCTAGCAGAAGCCGAGCACCTCGTCAACAGCCGGCCTCTAACACATATTGGGGTTGACCCGGCCGAAGATGAACCGCTGACCCCAAACCACTTCCTAATGGGGCGAAAAAGCGGGAGGCCGAACCTCGGCTGCTATCCTGAGGAGATGAATGAGGTCTGCGTCAGGAAGCAGTGGAAACTGTCGCAGCAACTGACAGACTTGTTTTGGAAGCGTTGGGTGCGGGAGTACGCACCAACGCTCTCCCGGCGAAGTAAGTGAAACAAAGAGACACGTCCACTGCAAATAGGCGACCTGGTCGTCGTGGCCGACCCGACATCACCACGCGGTACATGGCCACGAGGAAGAATTGTGGACGTGAACCAGAGCCGCGACGGGCAGATAAGATCCGCCACCGTGAAGACATCTCACGGGGAGTACACAAGATCGGCGGCAAGATTATGCAGGATAAATACATCCTAGGACCCGGTTCGGGGTGATGCTCTAGTGAGGGGAACCCTCACGGGGGGGGTGTGCCGAACCAGACACTCCTTTCTAGATAGTTTTAAGTAAAATCAAATATATGTATACCTAATATCAAATGTAAAAGAGAAATGTGAATGTAAGACACGACCCCGCGCGATGCAGGTACAAATAAAGTTCTCATACAATATGCCTGCACGCGCGGTGTGCGTTGTCATGTAACATGTGTTGTTATTATTAGTAAGAGCTCCATCTCGTGTGACCTTCGTGATATGAATAACGAGGTCACGAAGGGAGGGGAGTTACTTACGTCGACCGATAACCGCGCGCGACTCACTCCCAAGCCACTGTCGGCTGGGTCAAGGTCGGCGTGTATCGGACGCTTTATAAGTAATACATTTTACTGAATAAAATTACTCTCTTCGGAACAATCAACCTGGCTTTCACTACTGACTACCTCAACTGCTCTCTTGGACTGGACTGGATTGGACTACCACTGCTGACCACTACACTCCCTTGAACTGGATTGGACCTTTGGCTTCAGCTGTCCTACACCTTCCCTGCACAGACGAGCTTCCAAGTGAATTGGCACTGAGGTGGTTACCGTGAGCCGAGTACTTCTTCGTCAATACACCGCCGTGTAGCTTCTTGTGTTCTCTATACAGTCAGTGCTATCGGGATTATTGCCCGGTAGTGAGTACTTGCGAGTACACAGGCTAGCTGTGCTTAGGTGTTACGGCGGAGTCGTGCCCGGTGGAAGTAAACATCCCCAGGTCGACGAACGAAGGGAGTCTCCGACGTGTTGTCGAGGGTAACGGCGGCTGAGCCACCCTACTACTACGACGCACCCGGATATACCCGTCCAAGGCATAACAAGACATCGAGGCGGCGGCTGTGGTGCCCAGCTACCCCCCACTCACCTCCGACTCCTAACATCTGGAGTACAGTTCACTTGTGGACAGTGGCGAGCTGAGTCGGCTCCCGTCCCGCACACATGTCGAATACAGTGTGAAAACCTTGGAAATTATGCTGTATTAGATTTAATGAATTAGGTGTATATTGTCTGAGATTTCTATTATTCATGTCGAATACAGTGTGAAAACCTTGGAAATTATGCTGTATTAGATTTAATGAATTAGGTGTATATTGTCTGAGATTTCTATTATTCATGTCGAATACAGTGTGAAAACCTTGGAAATTATGCTGTATTAGATTTAATGAATTAGGTGTATATTGTCTGAGATTTCTATTATTCATGTCGAATACAGTGTGAAAACCTTGGAAATTATGCTGTATTAGATTTAATGAATTAGGTGTATATTGTCTGAGATTTCTATTATTCATGTCGAATACAGTGTGAAAACCTTGGAAATTATGCTGTATTAGATTTAATGAATTAGGTGTATATTGTCTGAGATTTCTATTATTCATGTCGAATACAGTGTGAAAACCTTGGAAATTATGCTGTATTAGATTTAATGAATTAGGTGTATATTGTCTGAGATTTCTATTATTCATGTCGAATACAGTGTGAAAACCTTGGAAATTATGCTGTATTAGATTTAATGAATTAGGTGTATATTGTCTGAGATTTCTATTATTCATGTCGAATACAGTGTGAAAACCTTGGAAATTATGCTGTATTAGATTTAATGAATTAGTTTTTTCACTCAACAAATGTTTCAGTTCTTCGTCATATTTTTGTTGTTCAGAAATTTCCTGTAATGTTACAGTATTATTAATTTCAACGGTTTCGATTCTAGATAGGAAATCTGCGACATCATTAGAATTGCCTTTTTTATAATTTATGTCTGTACTGAATTGTTTAGAATATTTACCAATTTTTTTATTGTTTAACCGGATTTGGGCGCAGATGACAAAACCAATCAGAAACATCGATTGGAGAACCATGTCTACACAATGCAACATTGTGTAAAATCTAATAGTTGTAAAACATCCAACTAAATCTTCATACACTCGTAAGGCTCGATTAAATGATAAACCTTCCCATCGCTATGACAGGATGTATTTATTTATTTATTATTCAATATACGGCTCATATAGCCATTTACAATATATATACATATATAAACATACAAAGTCATACATTGGTGTTAAGTAATTCAAATATATATAACTAAAATAATAGAAACGAAAAATGCAACCAAATATCATCAATATAAACATTGTATTGTCATATCATTGGTTGTTTATTAATTTATTTTAGTGTAGGTACTTATTATGTTTAGATTTCTGGTAAAATAGATAATCTATCTTATATATAAAAGGAAGTCGTGTGTCTTACACCATTTATAACTCATGAATGGCTGTACCGATTTGAATGATCTCCGGTTTGTTGGATTCTTCTCCGCCCGGAATAGCCGATAGGCTATTAAAATATCTTACAAATTCACGGGAAGAAAAATTATGAAGAAAATTATTTCCCCATACATTTTTAATTTCAAAAATAAAAACAATATGGAGAATTATGGCGCTGTTAGCGCCTCTGCGTCACCTGTTGCATTGTGCTAAAATAATCCTTATGTTCTGCTATATTAAGAATCAAATTACTATAATCAACATGAACAAATTGTGTAAAACTGGTGTACTAATATTGGTTTACTTTAATTATTCTACTAACATTTATGTGTCAATAAATCTGTAGACGTGCACGGATTATATTTGAAATTGTATTTTATTATTGCAGATGGAAATATATTATTAAACCCAAAATTGTGCTATTAAAGTTGAAAATAAGAATGTGTTCATGTAGTTCTGATGCAAGATTGTGTAGGTAGAGAAATTTGCAGATTTACTCTACCATCATACTGCGAAAGTGTATCAAATAATCTTATTTATTTACGCCATAGATTTTTAATTTCAATAAAAAATGCAATATGGAGAATTATATACAAAATCAACGATGATGTTTTTTTTTTATAGATTGGCCTATTTATAGAAAAAAATTTGTATATATTTTCAAATTAGAATCGTTATCCATACAATTTAACTTCTGTGGTTCTGAAATTTTAATTTTGAAAATCATGGTAAGAATTTTTATAAATTTAAAATGAATAGGTATCTACCTAAAAAAATAAATTAGTAGGGATAGAAATTTAAACACGTAATATTTTTAAAGTATCCGGTATTGACATAAGTAGTCGGTACAAATACCCGTTTCATTGTAGAAAAATGTAATGTGAGAAAATATTCTGGAAGAAAACCGAGAAGTTTTTGAAATATTTACTCGAAAGTTTAGCGACGGGGTGGTAGAAATGCAGGGGGTCCATCGGAACCAGCAAAATTTTGAAACTGATCTATGAGAAAAAAAAAGTTTGGGAACCTCTGCACTATACGATGACACACTTGGACAATTATGGGAGTTTATAAAGAGATTAAAAATAATATTAATCATTCATTGATTCATCGGCGGTACGAAGTTCACTGGGTCAGCTAGTAAATAAATAAATACAACACTACTGTGAAATGTGCAGTGGGGGAGTTTATCTCAATAGACTATTAAAGGTCACGTGGTCTTGTCTATGGATTTGCTTATGCTTGGAGGGCAAATCGTCAGATTGCGCAAATCATCCTTGTAGGATGTTATGCAGTAAGAGAAAAAAAAGGAAAGTTCGATGACAAAATAATAACAAAAACGACACTGACAGTTTTTTGATTATTAGATATTCTTTAGGCGTTCCACCTTTTTGATACCTTTTTGTTTGTCCTGTTTTTGTTCCGTTGTTGTCCTCCAAACATTTTTCTGTGACGTCATCCTTTAATGGTCTATATTGTAATATATTAAAAACAAACTATTTTCTACTTTGTTTGTATATTACCAGTTCATTACTTTTATCTGTTTTCACACTTTTCTAACTTTCAGGAAACCCAGCCTATGTAATGGAGCAGACCAGATCACAGAAATATTCCAAAGGTACTTCAGCCAGCACAGCAGGTGCATTCTACCCGATCAAGATATTGGTGACTCTCTTGCTGCGTGCTGTTTCAGAGGAACGTGACTTGCAGCTGAAGGCGGAGATCAGCGAAAGTGAAGGGGGGAAGTTTGATGATATATGTGTGTCACAATATGACCAGGACGGTAAGGAACACAACATTCTCATACAACTCAAACACAAACTATCAAATGAAACAATTAAGAAGACAACACTCATATCCCCTGGAGAGAAAGACTTCAGTTTACTTAAATACTTTTATTCTTATATCAAGAACATCAAAAACAATATAACAAAAATACAAGCTTTAGTATTATATACAAATTGGGATGTGAATACGTCCTTCAAGACACATCAGAAAGAGCTCCTCTCTAGTGAAGCACCTTCCCTCTTACGGCAGGAGTCATGTACAGGATCTTATTATAAGCTCCGATATGATGACTATAAAATATTAAGTAAGCATGTTGTAAAATGTCATACGACAGATTTAGCTAAGAACTTTGTTACAAATATAAGTAATACAACAATAATTCAGGTATCTGAGAAGGATCATTTAAAATCTATTGAGTCATATTTATACAGAGATGTGTTGAAGTTTAGTGAAAACCGTGTGACAGGAGTACAGGAGGATTTCATCAATGGTGAGGGGAAGTTTAACGAAAAAGATTCAGTGCACTCATGTTTTAGGAAGGAAGTTTTTGATTTAAACAAAGATATTGCCACGAGTTTACAAACACTAATTGAAAATTCTAATATACATGTGGCGGGAGAGTTGGGTGAAGAATCTGGAGATATACGCTCCATATATGAAGAGTTATTGAGGGAGTTCCTTGAGTTGTTTATTTTAGCCACAAATCAACCAGACGTTAATGCTATGGATAATATTATAGAAAATCTATTGAAAGACCATCCTTACTTTAAACACTGCAACATTGGAGCCGTGCATCAGTATCTTTTCAATAAAATAAATAAGTGGTATAATGACAAACATGACCACAAATCACTCGCTACGGGTGGATTGCTGGGAATAAAAAAAAATGACGAACAAGAAAAATCTTCTGAACGTTATGGTATATGTTTCAGTACAGTAGATTGTAATAATTTATTAATGAAAGCTTATTTGGAAGAAAGGTCATCAGTACAGAAAAATAAAATATACGAAATATATAATAGTATAAGTTTTGATGAGGAGCACATCAATAATTTTAAGACTGAGTTAGAGAATGTAAGTGAAACTGTTGTATCAATCATCATAAAGGGGAAGTCCCCCTGCATTGTGATCAAGAAACTCATTGAAGCCTTCCCCAAGCAAAGTGATAATAACTCCTTGTATATTGTCAATGTGAAGGAAGTGATGAAGAAGGGAATGTCTCTGCAAGACATTGTGACTGGTGCAGGAGAGATTGTGCCTCTGAAGGATGTATCTAGTGAGCCCTCATCATCAATGGTAGTGTTCCACTGTAGTGACTGTAATGTCAGTGATGTCTATAGTGACTGTGATGTGCACCAGTGGATAATGGAAACTGATTTGAATGAAATCATTAAGGATCTAAATAATATCAAACTGATTTTCATATTGCATAATGACATAAGTGATATTCTTACAAATGAACAGTACAAAGACATCACTGGAGAGATATTAGCGAGTGATATATCAGATGATTCTGAAGTGTTTACACATGAAACTCTAATATTCCAAGGAGAAGAAACATCATTAGGAAATATGTTAGAACAGTCGTGGCAAACTTTCAAACAATGTCAAGTAGATTACACTGATATGTTTAGTGAGATAGCAGAGCACATTGCAGCTGATAAGAAAATTACAATAGCGGAGGAACCACAAAATATATCTGATTTATATGCGGCACATGTACAATGTAATAATTATAAACTGGATGTGGAACATTTCAAAGAAATCTTATCACAAGATTATGGTTACGTGTTTGCTGTTAGTCCTGTTGGTCTGCAGAGGTTATATCAGCTAGATGAAGCCACGTTCAAATGTTGTAAAGACAACAAGAAGATAGTTTTGCTTGATGAAAAAAAAAAATCATTTCAGGAACTGTGCAAAATTACTCAAAAGAAAAATGAAACTTTGAGGAAGATATTTTTGGTTGAAACCGAAGACGAGTCTGTGAGTGTACGTGAAGTATTTGATCCAACATACTATATACAGAGGGAACTAATTCAGAAGAGTAAAATAATAAAACTTAATACAGAGAAGATGGCTAAAATACTCAACAGTGGAGACAAAGTTAGCGTTGTGGTGAAAAATTTAACTAATAATGAAACATTCAGAAGCAAACTACAATATAATGAGGATCTTACTAAAATAAAAAAATGTATGGAGAATATTATAATGTGCACAGGAGATGAAGGAGAGCGAGAGTATGAGAAGCTATGTGAAGAAGGCAATACAGTTCACTTACTGGAATGGTGCGATGATGAGGATCTGAAGTGGATACGATCCCAAGGGTCCATGGAGCTATTGAGACAGAGTGAGTGCGAGTACCAAACCATAGACTTGGCTTCACCAGAGTCACCATCATTTGTAATCATATCAGACGATCCTGGGATGGGCAAGTCCACATACCTGACTCATATTTATCAACTAATGAAGAAATCTAAATGGATTATAAGGTTAAATTATAAGGATAAAATAGTTACAAAGGCAATACAAGAATATCATAAGAGTACAAATATCTTTGAATCGTTATTGAAAACTGTATTTTTGAACAAGATCACTTTTGTGGTGAAGGGTTTGTTGGAATTTTATATAAAATGTAAGCCTAAACATAATAAATTATTACTTCTGTTTGATGGCTTAGATGAAGTCTCAACAGACAAACAGGATGTAGCTAGGGCATTGCTTAAATCTGTCGTACAGGAAACATCTAGTACCGTCTACCTCGCCACACGACAACATTACGCACCCTCAGTTGAGGACCAACATTCCACTATCTCTACACGTCTTAAAGAAATATCTTTGGAAGATCAGTGCAAGTTCTTGTCTAATTACTGGTCCAACCGTTTAAATTATAAAGTAGAGGATGATTCAGGAGCTAAAACATTTCTGGAGAGAATGTCTAAAGCCCTGGGAGATACTAAGAGGTTTATAGGGATACCTCTGTTCCTGAGAATGATAGCTGAAGTTTCCTTTACTTACATACAAAATAACACTATCAATGAGCTCTTCAGTAAATCATTCAATGTGAATTCACTGTATGAGTATTTCATCAATACTAAATTTGTAATATATTTTAATGATAAAGGTAACTATATAAATGAGGACTCAATACGCAAAGACACAAAGAAACAAAAAATAAACCATTTCTGTGATTTTTCCTTTCGGCACTTTTTTGCAAATTATTATAATAAACACATAAAAAATAATATTAAACCAGAAATCTTAATGAATCCTAATGGGTATTTGTTACTTGGACTGGTGCAGTATAAGTCTGATGGCTCCAGTGAGGAATTAACATTCATTCATCAAACTTTCTACGAACATTTTTGTGCAAAATATTTAGTAGATTGTCTTCAAAATAAAACGAGTAATAAGACGTGCTATGATATGGCACTGGAAGTTATTAAAGATGAATTATATTCAGAAGATAACAGTGATAAGTATCGTATGGTGACATTGTTTATGAATCTTATGTTGCTTGCTGATCTTCCATTACACAAGGCGATATATAGTAAGGACTGGGAATCATTTTACAAGTTACTGCATGAAGACCAGAGAAACAAACAAGATGCACTGGGCAGATCCACCTTACACGTGGCTGTACAACATAAATACATACATATGATGAATGATCTGATACTTGCTGACTATGATGCAGCACTGTGTGATGCTTACGGTAGAACCCCTTTACAATGGTGGATATTCAACCAAGGATTTTATTTGAGAGATGTGTTATTAACTTTAGTTAATTCATGTATTGATAATAAGTTTAATAAAAATGTTTTGATAAATAATAGTGATACAGAATTACTTTCAGAGAGCAAATTAATAAAAATGATAAATATTAGAGATATATATGGACACACAGCTCTGTACTATGCGGCCAATATAGAGGAATGGGAGAAATGTATTCATTTAATAGAACATGGAGCCAACTGTGATGTTCTCTGTGAAGATCAAGAGATTCAATTAGTTGAACATATAACGTATTCAAATGAGTTCAAAGAAGATTATAATTCATCATCATCATCATATTCATCATCATCATCAGATTATAATTATAAAACAAATTTCATATTACCACTGATTATATTACTGAAAAGGAATTCTTATAAAATAATTCAAATGGAAGATGGAATTAATCTTATTCAGGATATAATTGAAATGTGTTTCTGTAAGAATACTTTCCTGATAGTTTCTCATATTGTTAGACAATGTGAAATATTAAGTGTACGAACATCTATATTGCAAGGCATACATCTAGATAAAATATATTGGAAATTACCAAACCTTATAAAAGCTGTGAGTGATAAGGATTGCTTGACAGTCCTGAAGTATTTCCATCAAGATAACTCAAGTCATAGGAATGTACAGAATAGTGATCTGAAAAGATGTCTGGAGACAGCAATAGAATGTGAACGCCTGGAAACATTTAAATATATAATGACATTAATGAAGGACAATATTCAGTCTCAGTATGTCATGAGATGTCTGGAGATAGCAATCAAGAGTTGCTGTATGGGTATTATACAATATATTTGTACAGAACATAGAGATGTTGATAAGGGTGCAGCTCTCATGTATGCAGCTCAGTATGGGAGACTGGCTGCAGTCAAGTACTTATGTGATGCAAGAGCTAATACTAGTCAGGCACTTCACTATGCAGCTTGGAGTAGTAGGACAGATATGTTGAAGTATCTTGTTAGCAGAGGATGTGGTGTTAATATTCCTGATTCTCAGGGGAGTACAGTTTTAGACTATGCACTTCACAGTGTTAGGTGTGGTGGTTATCTTTGTGATGAGAGTTTCTCATGCATCCAATATTTAGTAAAGGAATGTGAATCCATATCAGGTTCTTCCCCTGTTAAAACTTATTACAGTTACATAAAACAAGTTTGTGAAGTGACCCATGTGAATGTAAATGATAAAGATTCCAATGGAAAGACTTTCTTACACAAAGCTGTTGAGATGAACAGTGAAGTGCTTGTTGGACATCTAATATCTTTGGGAGCAGATATCAATGCAATGGACAGTGTGGGCAGAACACCTTTGGAATATTTAAATGAGCCGTCAGATATATCACTTGTGTTACTTCTGAATGGTGCTCATTATAAATATTCTATTGGACATCTTATTCCAACAGAATATAATTACTACTCTACACTCTGGCATGTGGAGGATGGCTTCATGGGCACCTTGCAAACAATACTACACAAAGCTATTCTATTGAGTGGCGGCAGTGTTTATACAAGCGTCCTGTCTGACATATTAAATACATTTTGTAATCTGACAAGACATAAACCACTGAACATCTCTATACAAGATGATGCTGGAGACACTCTGTTACACATTACAGCACGCCGCGGTGACACATACAATGTGGATGTTCTCTTAGAGAGAGGTGCTAAGTATAATATTCTCAATAATAGAATAGAAACACCAACACAGTGCTGTACATCAGACTCTAAGGGACATTGTGATATTGTAAAGAAATTCAGTAATATTTCTAATTTCTTTGATATTATTAAAAGGGGAAACCTTAGCGAACTTAAAGGAATGATAATCTCCAATATTAATGTAAGAGATGAAACAGGAAGAACAGCTTTACACTGGGCTGTGTTTAATAAGAACTATCAAATAGTGCGATATCTGCTGAGGAGAGGTGCCCATACAGAACTCACTGATGATAATCTACAAACTCCTCTGAATTATGCTGCTCTAGAGGGAAATAGAGATATTATATGTGAGCTGCTCACACGCGGTGCAGTACTCGACTGTCGAGATAAAGATGGCAAGACACCAGCTGATGTGTGTGAAGGAGACAATGTCATCAGAGAGATAGAAGGTATATTCAGTAGTATACAAAGTTCTGATGCCTCTGAGACTATATCAACCCTCAGGAAGTTAGATGAGAATGTTGCACTGGCTGCAGTGGGAGCTTGTGATGACAGAGGGAACACTCTGCTGCACTATGCTGTTCATAGGGGAGATATTGATATGGTACACTTTGTATTGAGCAGAGGTGGGATTTATAATAAAACTAATTCATTAGGATATACTCCTGAGGATGTAACTGAGGATAGAGATATTCTCAATTTATTTAGAATCATCAAAATATTATTTGAGTCATACAGAGAGGATAAGTATAATAACAGTTTAATATTGCCCATAGAAGATGATATAGTAATGGAATCCATAGCCAACTGCAAAGACAAGTGCGGTAATACATTACTGTATTGTTGTGTGGACAATGTATACATAGCCAAGTGTTTAATAGAACATTCAAAGTATTTGGACGATGTTAATAATATGGGGGAGACATCACTTATGTCTGCTATCGAGAGAAGTAAGAGCATCATTATAATAAAGTTAATCTGTGAAAAACATAAAGATATAGTTAAACAATGTAATAATAATCAGGGTACCACAAGTAGCGACATGAAGACAGTGGTAATGTATGAAGTTAGAGATTTTATAAATACAACAGATAAAGATGGAAGGACTCCATTGCACTTGGCTATCCAGGAAGGTGAGATGGAGATAGTCAAATACTTGATATCAAACGGGGCTAAAGATGTTATAACTACAACAGATAAAGATGGAAGGACTCCATTACACTTGGCTGCCCGGAATGGTGAGATGGAGATAGTTGAATACTTGATATTAAACGGGGCTATATGTGTTATAAATGCAACTGATAAAAATGAAAGAACTCCATTACACTGCGCTGCTGAGAGAGGTCATGTGGAGATGGTAAAATACTTGATATTAAACGGGGCTATATGTGTTATAAATGCAACTGATAAAAATGAAAGAACTCCATTACACTTGGCTGCTATGAGTTGGAATATGGATACAGTTGAATACTTGATATCAAACGGGGCTAAAAATGTTATAAATACAACAGATAAAGATGGAAGGACTCCATTACACTTGGCTGCAGATAAGATGGAGTTAGTTGAATACTTGATATTAAACGGAGCTGGAGATGTTATAAATACAACAGATAAAGATGGAAGGACTCCATTACACTTGGCTGCTGAGAGAGGTCGTATGGAGACGGTTAAATATTTGATATCAAACGGGGCTGGAGATGTTATAAATACAACAGATAAAGATGGAAGGACTCCATTACACTTGGCTGCTGAGAGTGGTCATATGGAGACAGTTGAATATTTGATATCAAACGGGGCTGGAGATGCTATTAATACAACAGATAAAGATGGAAGGACTCCATTACACTTGGCTGCTGAGAGAGGTCGTATGGAGACAGTTAAATATTTGATATCAAACGGGGCTGGAGATGCTATAAATACAACAGATAAAGATGGAAGGACTCCATTACACTTGGCTGCTAAGAGTGGTCATATGGAGACAGTTAAATATTTGATATCAAAAGGGGCTGGAGATGTTTAAATACAACAGATAAAGATAGAAGGACTCCATTACACTTGGCTGCTGAGAGTGGTCATATGGAGACAGTTGAATACTTGGTATCATACGGGGCTATAGGTGTTTTAAACAGTGGCGTAGCTAGGGGGGGGGCAGGGGGGGACATACGTCCCCGGGCGCCACATTAGGGGGCACTAAAATGAGTATTAAAACTATTTTTTTAATTTTATTTTGATGTAAACTAATGTATCCAAAATGCTTTTGCAAGATTGAATTTTGGAGCTCCACAAATATCTTCATTACAAGCCAGTTGACTAACACGATTTTGGCGCCCCCAATGAGCATTAAGGGGCGCCATTCTACTCACAAACAAAATGACACATCCACAATACAGTATTGCTGATGGCGCTTTTTTTTAACAAAGATCAGTTCGGGTTCAAATATTATTCTTCATAACTGAAAGTGGCATCTGGTTTTAATAAATTATACAGGTTGGATAATTTCGAGTCAAATATAGGATCTTATGTGAGTGCAAAGAAAATAGTATAATACTTCACGTTCGTTGAAAAGAGATTAATTTGTCATTACATAGAAATGTAGCAAGTAAGTTGTTGATTTAAATAATATTTTAAATCTAGTAAATGTTTCGGTAATTACATTTTATTTAACTTGTATTTACCTTTTATACTTAGTCAAATGTTCTTAAATATTTTTTTAATATAATATTGACCTCAAATTATAATATTTTATGAAGTTAATTACAATTACTACTACAAAATATTTTAAATATCTGTCGTGTGCTAATCTTACTTTGTTGGCAGCACTTGTATATTTCTATGACTTCATTATTATGTTTTTAGTTAAGTATAGCTACCACATAACATTATTGTATAACTTTTAACTATGCAACTCTTACAAGTTTCTTTTAGGTTCTTCTCGTAAGTAGTAATTGCACCTAGTGAAGTATATATATATATATATATTTTATTATAAAATAATATTTTTTTATTTACCTACTGCCTATTTTTTTCACAAAATACTATTTAATATTCTAAAAACTTTACTATAAAAAATATAAGTAAAATCTTTATTGAGGTTAATATAATCATTAGTAATATAATATTGATAAATACTTTTTTATTTAAAGTTCATTTGAAGTTCAATAAATAATGTATTTTAATGCATGTATTTTGTATAGGTAATTGTTAATCCATATAATTATTTTATTATTAAATTTTTACAATAAAATTACTGGCAAGGAAGTTATTAAAGCGACTGCATTACCTTCAAATTTAACACAAGCGTAAAATCTCGGTATGAGGTTGCATTAGTATTAGCATTGTGCCTGAAATATCTGTGTTCAGAAACTTTCTTACAATATTACAAGTGTTTATTATAATAGATTTTTGAATTTTAATATATAATTTACCGGTGAATCCATTTTTTGAAAATTATTAATCAAAGATTTCGTAGTTACCCCTGTAGCCGACATAACTAATGGTATTATGTAAACGGACCTAGAATGCCAAATATTTTCTATTTCTCCTGCTAGTTCCGTATATTATTTACGTATTTTTTCTGCGATGGTTGTTTGTATATTATGTGTATTTGGGACAGCGATGTCTATTAGATACGTAATTTTATTTTGTTTATCATGTAATACTAAATCGGGTCTACTATGATGTATCTATTATTGCTTTATCATAATATTCAAATTCAAATATTTTTATTGAGATAATAATAAACACATTTAATATAATTATATATACAATTATACAATTCTTTACAACATCCGTTGTCACCCTCAAAATTAAGCAGAGCTCTGCTTTGAGGGGTTAATCCTACCTATGATAATAGATCCTATAATTTAGATTTTCTAAAACCGGTTTCGGGTTGTATTTATAATAAGGTATTATATTTTGCGAGTTTAATAGATTATGTTTAATTGCTAAATTTTGAAGTATTATTTTTGCGACATAATTATGTCTATTATTAGTATATTCAGTTTGAGGGAGAGTAGAACAACCCGAAACTATGTGTTGTATTGTTTCTGATTTGGCCAGACATTTTCTACACGAATCATCAATTATATTTTGATTTTTTATGATATATTTTTAAGAAATTTATAATCATTATTATTCTTAAGAAATTTATGATCATTATTATTTTTAAGAAATTTATATCATTATTATTTTTAAGAAATTTATAATCATTATTATTTTTAAGAAATTTATAATCATTATTATTTTTAAGAAATTTATAATCATTATTATTTTTAAGAAATTTATAATAATTTAATGATTTAATTCTGTAATTTTATTTGTGTATTTTGTTCATAATGTGTTTTTTACGCATCCCCATTGATGTTTTAAGGTTCATCCATGTACCTAGTGTATATTTTTAAATAATTTTTATTATGTTTTTAATCATTTTCATTGCAATATCATCCATTATTATTTTATTGCTCATATGATATATTTGATTAACATGACTCCATTAACTTATGTTGGTTGTTAATTTTTTTAATTTTGTTATCTTATTTGTGCAGGGTCATCCAGATAATGTATATTTTTGATTATTATTTTATTACTCACTCAATCTATTTAATTTGCATGCTTCTAAAGTCTTGTTTGTTGGTTAATTGAATTTTATAGTTTTTAGTTACAATATCATTTTATTTATATATTGTGATTTTTAAATATTTTTCTTATGCATGTACCTATCCTATACGTTATGTATGAGTATTATACTTTTATTGTTTTCTATTCTATTTTGCATGTTTGTAAAGGCGAAAGCCGTTTATATTGTTAATAAATATATAAATAAATATTTTATAAAATAAATTGCTTACAATAGTATAGAGAATTATTAGTCTGTATTCTATTTCATCAAAATACCAGATTGATGCTTCGAAAATGAACCATATAAACCATAAAATTACAAAATAATCTTGGGGGCTCCGAGAAGGGGCGCAGACTTTGTGCCATGGTCCCCAGGCGCAGATGACCCTAGCTACGCCACTGCATTGCTATGTATTTTGATTACCTGTAATTATATTTAATGTACAATATTGTTATAAAATAAAGTTAATTTTTTGTAATTATTTAGGTATTTTTATTTTCCAATAAATTTAATCTACATAAGCGCACATCCTTGCCTATATTTATATATATGAGTTACATAAATATAAATATAGGCAAGCTTATCACTGGACATGGCCAGTTAAGAGGTTAACTTTATGAGTTAAACTTTCTAATTTTATGTGAGTTACACTGTGGAAATTCATTTTATAAAATAAAAATAACAAACTTTGTTTATTTCCACTTTAGTCAATACAATAAATAACTATTAAACAAAGTTTGTTATTTTTATTTTATGAGTTACTTACTTACTCACTTATGGAGCCCTTCTTGCTGCATAAGGTCTATATGTGGCATTGGGTGCCCTCCGTGGGTTTTGAACCAATTCGGACCAGCTCTTCCTGTCGGCAGCAATGCTTTTTGAGTTAACCTTGACTGATAATCCATGGTGCTCATGTGGGACAGGAACTCAATATGCGGAACATAACATTTGGGAATGTCCATTGATGGATGCAAGAGAGGAAATGATTCTGGGTATGACTGTTGACACTACTCGTCCCATCTGGTTTGGGCACGGGTGAAGAATATGCCATGTCACAGAGCAAACGAACTGAGACAATGCCAATTCAACACTTCAATCCTTCCTTGTTTTTGTGTTGTGGCGATATTTTTGAAAGGCGATTGCTCAGTGACTGCATTTTCTTGTAATGTGTGATTTGGCATTTCTTTCTACTATGTTTACAGTAGAAAATGGCATTGTCATGGAAAAAAATGGAAAAATGTGACATTGCTTGATTTTAACCTTTACCCTTCAAATGTAAAAAAAGGAGATGTAAAAATTGAGATTGGAACATAACTGCTTCAATAAAAGATGATGAGCTGCTTCACATTTATTATATATTTATTTATTTATTTTATACAATAAACGGCTATAAGCCTTTGACTAAAAAAATTATATAAACAACAAAATAGAAAATATAAAAAAGTAAATTGAGATGGTTTGGCCGTGTGGAACGAATGGAAGAGGAAAGAATGACAAAGAGGATATACTTGTATGAAAGGAGGGGTGCACTGAGAAAAGGTACATCTCCAAATTCAATTGATCTATAACAATAAATTATTTTGCTCGCCTTACTATTGATATAATAAGACACAAACAATGATTCAATTTTGCGTAACTGTAAATTTCTCGGCGCTTACCAACATCTTTTGTGTGTACCTACTAATAGATTTTGAAATTATTCGGCTCCTTTACCAACGTTTTAGTTAACTAAACATCCGTACGGCGCTAGTGGATTTAAAGAGTAGTACTCTATTTAAAAAGTGATCTTATCATATAAGACAATAAAGTAAAAAATGCGTTGGCACGTCCGTTTACTTACGTTGTTAGTTCGTTTCCGTTTTTTCTGTCATTTTTCGGTATGTACCTATACAAACATGAAACAACAAAAGGTGTTCGATCATAAGAAAATATTGCGTTGCAAGTTCTAATCTTTTGTTATTGAGAAAGTGTGAATTTATTATTTTCCTGACCGTGAAGTTAGTGTGTTGTGTCAATGAAACAAAGCTATGTATCTTTTTGAGTTGTTAAAGTCCTGGGGATTTGAGGATAAAATAGAATTATTCAGTAGTAAGTACAATCACTTATTTGTTGTTTGTCATATTGTTTTAATTTAATGTGCAATATTTATTTATTTCTACTTAATATATTCTCGTAATTATATACATAGTTTCCACTCAAGAAATGTTATGTTAATGAAATGATTGCCAATGAATGTGCTTTTGCACAAAAAACATCAGACTACATAACTAACCTAACCTACAAATCAGTGTATAAATAATTTTGTGCTTAATAAAACCACAATATTACACCGCATTGTTATTCCCAGATATAATGCTACATTAAAATAATTCTAAATTATTGAAGTTTTGATGCATTGACCTATACTTAATAATTATATTCCTTATGTTTTCCCACAGAAAATATAATCGACTTTGATATTGAATGAACAAGATGTAACAGAGCTGAGACAAAGATACCACTATCATCTAAACGATATGGAGTGAGGCAGCACAATATTATTATTGTTATTAATGCGTATTATGTTGGAAGAGTTGGAACAGGAATATTATAAAAAAATGTACTGCACTACAAGTATAGTATGTCTATGGCTGTTTTATTTGGTTTCCTATAATATGGTATATATTTTTATGTATGTTTTAATGTGTGTCTTTATTAACTGTCTTTATTTTTATTTTTTTTCCTTTGTAATTTTTAATAAACTATTATTTTACGCAAGTAACTACTTAAAAGATTTTTTTTATTTTAATTTCCTACCTACTTTTTCTACATATATTAATCACAATGTTTATTTGTAAAGTGTGAATAATTATTCTAATAATATTATTTTTGTTGGTATGTTTCAAATAATTATACCGTTATTAGAAAAATAGATCACATTTTACAACTAAACGCGATTAATATTATTGGACTTTTGACAGCTAAATTTTGAGGTTATGTATAGGTACCTACATACGTAAGTATGACAAGTAATTCAATTGATTCTTACCAACGATTCGTTCTGCAGCGAACTTCAAGTTGATGACGTCACTGTGAAGAAGTTGTTGGTAAATGTACCAATGAATTGGTTGCGAAGTCAATAGATCTGTACCAATGAATCGTTGTTACGATCTCTGGTCCTAATTTGATAGTACGTACCAATGATTCGTTGTGAAATTTCGTTAGTATTTTTCTCAGTGTGTGAGGGAGCGCGGGGAATAGTATAAATAAAAAAGTAAAATAACATGTACAACTAATAAACCTATGACTTAATCTATGGGGAATAAACATTTAAGTGAACAAAATCCAACAAAAAAAACATTGAGTAGCTAAAAACATTAAAAAAAGTGAATAGAAAAAAAAAATACAAACCATAAATCCACGCAAATTGTACTTGAAAAATGTATGAGTACTAAGGAAAAAAAACACAAGTAACCACATATGCTTTTTTGTTGAATGTTTAAATTCTAATATGAGGCAAAAAAAAACACAACTGCATAGTTGTGTTTTTTTTGCTTAGTAAAGATTTGATTTATGCAAGGGAAGGAATGCATTTGTACATAATAAAATGAACACAAAATTTGTATTTGTCGTAAATCATAGTTTAATTAAATAAAATAAAAAACAAAATACACAAAGGTATAGCAAATATTTGTCTACTAAAATAAAATAAAATAACTGAGTTAAAATAATGTAAAAAAATATATTTAAAATCTCAATACTTAAAAAAATAACACGTGAAATAGTTTTTTTTTTGTAAGGTTAGGTATTTAAATTATATTATAAACAAATTAAATTATTGAACAGAAATTTTTAAGATAGGTAATTAAAATAAGATAATAGATAAATGTTTTAACTTATATTATATGAATTAGAAGGAATCTTTTCTTGAATGACCTACTTATTTTCATTTCTTAAATCAACAACACTGACGGGAAGATTTTCCCAAAATTTAATTCTATTTGGAGGCATTAATTTTGAGAGGCGATGAATTATTTATGCTTCCTTTTTGACGCAATTCCTCTGGGTGCATCCTTGAAAATAGGTAAGGGAAAACCATTCCTCAAAATAGGAGATTTAATGAAATCAAGTTTGATAGAATCATTTTGGAATGATGTTTTATAATCTAAAGTAAACTCTCCTTTCGTGAACTTTACTTGTACCATATCACTTAAGTACGGACGAGGTTTAGTCACACACACCTTTCTAGGAGCTGCGCAATCTTCAAATATGCAAAAATCGGCGACTTTCATTTCAAAAACTTTAACTTTTAAATTATTTGCCTTTTCAACAGCGCCTTTAAAATCTTGAAAATCGTATAATTTGACTTGACGTTTCATTGAAAGTTCCACCTGGTGATGAAAACTATCAGCAGACATAAAAGTGTGCCCGGGTTCAAAGAAATTTAATGTTATAGTTTCAGTCATAAGCTCTCCAGAATTGATAATTTAGACTATGAATAAAAAGACACCAATTTTTGTTTTGTCCTGCCCAGTTATCTAACCACAAGACGATGTTTTGAGCATCTCTGAGTTCTATGAAAAATAATCTAAATGAACTCAAAATGTCTTCCTTTTTACGGCCCGATATTGCTTCGTTCCACAACATCGCTATGGGAGAATCCTTGCTACGTCCAACAGGAACAAAACTTTCATTAAATACTATTATACGAGGACAAAATGCAACCAATTTAATGGATTTCATTCTTGGTAACATGATGACTTTTTGTAAGTCAGCAGAATAGCATACAGTCTTATCGTCACTTTTTGTAGACTGATAGGCAGTTCGAGCACTCTCAGCCATTTCTAGATGCCGGTCATACTGTTTACAGATGTCGCATTTGAAGTGACGAACATTTTTGTAATTGATGTTGTGTATTTTATATGATTCACATCGATCACATTCTTCGGTTCCAAGCTTAGCAAATGAAATATTCATGTTTTTTATAGTCTCTCTGTATAGATCATATGAACAAAATTTTCCATTGGTTTCACAAAAATTATCGAACATCTTTTGTGCAGTCAGTTCGTTGGGTAAATAGCGGCGATTTGGAACATGTTCACGGCGATAATGAGAGATAACTGGATGATATATTTCAATGTGATCTCGCAAAAGTTGTCTGTCAATTTTTTTTTTTGGATGTCTTCCCCTTTTATCATTGCATGCAGCAAAATCTTTATCGATTTTGAGAGCTATGTTTATCGCTGAATTGTTGTCCTTTTTTATATCCTAATGTATTTATTAAGAATTCTTTGCAAACAGAATGATTTGCTTCACCAAGAATGAAAGAAATTTCTAATGTTTTTTTTTATTTTGTAGTTTAATTCTTGATGTTTCTTCCTGGTTCTGATAAAAAAAAATTGTTCTCGCCATGATAAGTCCCAAAACATTTTATTTATTCTTTCACGATCTGGTTGTGATATGAATTTACTACAACGTTTTGGACAATTGTGTTCAATTTGATTAATTACTTGATGTTTGACTTTCACACTTTCCGTTTTTTGTTTACGTTACAAAAAAAGCGGGAAACAGAAGGAAAGCCAAAAAGAGCATAAGTTACAAGAATTTGATACAAACATTTAAACAGTTTCGTATTTTCAACAAGTGTTACTAATGAAAAAAAACATATAATCGTAAGTCCCAGACTTACTTTTTGCACGGCCAGATTGCTGTATGTAGCCCTTTGTGATTCAATAATATCATATGGAATATCTTCATATGGACTAGCATATAAAACAACACTTGGTAAGATTGCAAAGATTCAAAGAAGACTCCTAAAAATTATAGTTACAAAAAAGATTGCTAAAAAATTAAAAAGAAAAAATAAATGTCTTTTTGATCGATGTAAAGTGTTGTCTCTTCAGAGGAGGGTGGAGTATAGTATTCTGGTTGAGCATTTTTTAAGACCTATAGACGGACTTTTAATAGCACATGGTAGACAGACTAGATCAGTGGCTAACAAACTGTTGCGCATTAACAAATTTTACAATGACTATGGACGTAGGACCGACGATGTGTTGCTGCCCAAGGTTTGGAACCCCATGCCTGCCTGTTTGAAGCAATGCGAATCCATCGAGGAGTTCAAAAAGAAGGTTAAAGGATACATATTACACAAAAATCCTCGATGGTTGATCTAAGAATTGGGCACGGGTTGTTCTGGACTTTGTGGGGCGGATAGTTTATTATAGGTATAAACATAATATATGTACAATATATATATTTTGATTGTTCAATCTTATTATTGTAATGTAAGATATTTAAGATCACAGCCCAAAATCCCCATAAGGGATTAGGCAAATAATATAGACTTTGTTAACATATTTTTTTATTATTTATTATTATTATTTTTTTTTATTAAGCATAAGTATATTAAAAATAAGAACGAAAAAAGACATAACTTCGTCACTTATGCTTTTTTTCTTTCTGGAGTGTACCGCACAGAATATATCTGTTGCCTACTTCCCATATTCATCGTATATGTATATACCTATGTTTAATTATGTATGTGAGATAACATTGTAAGATGCGGCCGCGTGATGTAGGTACAATAAAGCTATCATGCATATACCTATACCTACTCACGCGGCGCGCGCTGTTATAAGTTGTTGTTGTAAACATTATGGTTGAACGTCCTTCCCTTGCGAAGGTCAACATGTAAATGACCTTCTAGCAGGGGAGGGGAGTTATTTACGTGAGCTGATAACCTTGTGCTCCACACAACCAGCCACTGTCGATTGGTATACGGCTGATGAAGCCCGCTTGCTTTAAAAGCAAGGCACTTTTGCTAATAAAATCACTCTCAATTGAGGAGCAAACATGCAAAAAGTGATTTGTCCCAAATTTTCAAAAATTGAGATTTATATCACATCTTATACTTAGCATACATTAAAATCTATGAAAAGAAACCACAAAATTTGATCAAAACCTGTTTTAACCAATATAAAATGCTTCCTTAAACTCACATATTCAAACAAATCATGATTTCTCCAGCACTCAAATTCAACCAAAATATGTTTTCTCCTGACGACCAATCACAATGTAGGAACCGCCATATTGGATTTGTGACAAATCACATTTTGCATGTCATTGTGTGTCATTTCAGTATAACTGACAATTGTTTGAATGAACAGAGTTTTGTTTTACTTGATTTCTGTTATAGTGCTGTTTTAAAGATAATTATGCAAGACGAAGACTCAGTCAATGTTGGGCAAGCTAGTGTTGGCTCAAGAAAACGAAAACAAACAGGAGGCAAGCGAGTTATTGATAAAAATATGAGATATTCCACACCAAGTGGATGCAATGTTTATACTCCTTGTAATCATTTGACCAACAAATTATTTTGTAAACTCATAACGCCTAGAGATGTTATGTTATTGAGAGAAAAAATATATTCTAAACCCATCAAACTAAGACAAGATAGTATCATTGCATCCTTAATACAAACAGTACCTGTGAAGAGACGGAGATCAAGACCAGTCCAACAAAATAAAAAGCAAAAGGCAGGAGGAGAACACAGTTTCACTACACAATATTTTATGACAACTTCTGAAGGTAAAAGAATCAAAATATGTAAAAAAAAATCATGTCGATCACAAAGATTAAATGCACTCAGCTGATAAATATTTCAAAATCTGTAAACTGTGGAAATCCTATTGAGGATAAAAGGGGTGGTGATCGAATAGGTCATAAAAGTGTCCAAAAGAAAAACAGCATTCGAGAGTTTATTCGTCAACTGCATGGCACCGAGAGTCATTATAACCGAATTAAGTCATGTAGAATTTACTTGCATTGTGAGTTGAGTATATCAAAACTACATAAGATGTACATTGTAAAACCAGAAAATCCACAAGTCAAATTTTCGATGTTCCGCAGAATATTTGTTGGTGAATTCAACCTTGGTTTCAAATCACCAGCATCTGATGTTTGTAACTACTGTTCACTCATGTCATTCAAGATAAAAAAACTCTACACCTCATTCCAAGGAAAAAAATGACTTTATTATAAACAAAAGGATCCACAAGCTTAAAGCTAAAGCTTTTTATACATTTTTGAAGGCCGATATTCCAGAAGCAGTAAGTTTGTGCTTTGATTTACAGCAAATACAACCTCTTCCTAAGACACCAATTCAAGAAGCTTTTTATTTAAGACAGATAAGCTTTTATAACTTTTGCATTGTTGATATCAAGGCCACAAGGCCATATCGATGGCTAACCAGACAAATATTGTAAGTCCACTTTTTGGTAAAATTGAGTTATGATACACATTTTGTAAAACGTGACATTGTCTTTGATATTTGAAAATATAGTTGATCCACACGCAATACAAACCGAGATATGATCAATTAAAAAATGCATATTACATACAAATACTACTCTATTCAAACTTTCAAATCGAGTTTTCTCAAAACTATAAAAAGTGGACATACAATATTTGTCCAGTTAGCCATCGATATTTCTATACCTGGACGGAAAATATAGCTGGAAAAGGTAGCCAGGAAATATCTTCAGCTTTACTGCATCATTTGAAAAATATGGACTTCCAAGGAAAAAGCATACTTCGACTATTTTGTGATGGATGTGTTGCCCAGAACAAAAATAATATTAACGTCCGTGCTATAATGCATTTCCTTTTTACTGTTGAAACGACAATAGAAGAAGTTGAACTTTATTTCCCTGTACGCGGGAATAGTTACTTACCAGCTGACCGCATTTTTGGCAGGGTAGAGAAGATACTGAGGAAAAAACAAACCATTTTGAGCCCAGAGGAATACCACGACGTTTATAAACAAATTGGTCAAGTTAATGTGTTGGGTGAAGACTGGAACATAGTGAATACTAAGATTTTAAATAAAGTCTACAAAGATCTACCAAATATTAGTAATTTGAAACGCATAACATTGAAGAAAGAAGTTACCCCACCGACGTTAACTGCGCCGCGACGCTGGGTCCCGCTGCGTAATCACTCTGCGCGGAGAGAGCGGCCGCCAAAGCCGCATCCTTGATCCGCATCGCTCTGTTCATCTGGTCCATCATCTTCTTGAGCTCCTCGAGCTCCTTCTCCAGGTCCTTCCTCTGTTGTCGGGCCGTCTCGTCTGTGTGAGTGCGGTCCGTGTCTGAAGTGGAAGGCTGTTCTGGCGTCGTAGGGATATGCTCGGAGGCAGCAGCATCCGGTGCGGCCTCTCGATCCCGTTCACCACGCGCTCCAGAGCGTAGTGATGGCGCCATCCTGGTATCGGCGATTCAGCAAGCAGCGAAGATCCGGCACTCGAAGGACCACTATGTACGGTACTACTTGACTCCCTAGTACGCGTCGTACATAGACTGTATCTCCAAGGTGGACTGGAGTCGGGGTGAGTGGGGGTTTGCTGGCTCCCACGCTGCTTGAAACCACCGATGAAGATGGTGGTAGTGTTACCATGCGGGTAACGTCGATCAATCAGATCGTCGGCAGCCGGTACGTCGATGGGTGAAGACACTCAGCTTACACCGCCAAAGCACGTCGGAAGGCTGCCTAATAGACCACCTGCAGAGACCCACACTGCTCGCGGCTTCTCCGTCAACACCTAGGTACACCACAATGACACACTCGCAAGCGCACACACCACGGGCAATGAACCAATGGTGCACCGGCTATCTTGAGTGTCCAAATAGGTATACGGCGGCGTATCGAGTGAAGCGTTGAGTAGGTAGCCACCACAATGCGAATCTACGTCGGGAGCTTCGTCGGTGCAGAGGAGATGCTTGCTTCGTGTATGCCAGAGAAAGTCCAAATCCGTTCCAATGGTCGTGGTCAGCAAGAGTATCCAATGTCCAGTCCGGTCAGTCCAACAGTCAAACGAAGTCCAATAGAAAGCAAGGTAGTGGCAGGGTGGTAGAAAGAAAACACGTATATCCTTATCGTACAACAGCTCAGCAGTGAGTGACGCGCTAGAGAAGGGACTTTTAAGGATATGATACGCTTGGGAATGAGGAGATATGGGATAACGCTCTCTGGGCTTACCAATTACGCGTTTTTCAGAGTGGGTTAGGGTTTGTGTGATTGACAGCACTTACGTGCAACGAGAATTTGTTTGGAGTTGGATCCTTGCATCTTGAATTGCTCGATTTTGACCACGGGGCGAGGGTTTTTGGGCGAGGAGGATGTTCTCCACCCAGGATTCGGAGGCGACCACAACCACCCTGCAACCAAGAACAACAAACGGCCCTGCCTATTCTGTTTGATCAGTTCCCTGAGCTAGCTACCTGAATGACTAAGCCAAGATAAAAACCCCGGACATCCGGGTAAAAAGTCTTGGCTGTCTAAGATATTTGATTGCGCTTGAGTTCGTAAGGATCTCTTTCTTAAGATACTTGATTTAATTTCTTAATCTATCCTTCCTGTAGGAGGAGGGGGGCTGTCTTAATTATGTGACTTATCTCTAGTCTTAACTATTTAACTTAAGATGATTGACTTACATACTAGGGCACTGTTTCATTCACACTCGCGCTGCTGTCACAGGTGTGGATATCTGGTTGGTGATCAAATAGTGTTTTGGCATGCGGTGTTTATACCTGAAGGGTAATTCTTCTAAGGTGTATCTGCCCAACTCGCTGATTAGTGAGTTAGTATGTGTACCTGATCTCTTGTAGAAGGTTGTTGTTAGTGTGAGACAATGATTTTGCAGAGTAGGTTCCCCAGTCTTTTGGTGAAGTTTTGAGAGGTTTTGCCTATAGTGTGTGTTGTAGATGATTTTGAAGGCTCTGTTCTGGACGCGTTGAGCTTTTGTGTGCACGTAGTTAGCCGCGCTGTTCCATACCGGTGCTGCGTATGTTATCACCGGTCTGATGAGTGTTTTGTAAATGAGTGATTTGGATTTCTGGGTGAGTGGGGATCTTCTGTTGAAGATGGGGTACAGTGCGGACATGCCAGCGTTGGCCTTGGTGGTCGCGTTTGTGATGTGCTTGCACCAGGTGAGTCTCTTGTCCATTGTGACGCCTAGGTATTTGACATGGTCTGACCATTGGATGGGGACCTGGCCCATCATCAGAGGGGGGTGGATGGCTGGTCTCATGGTGAAGAGGATGGCTTCGGTTTTCGCCTCGTTGACCTTTAGTCTCCACTGTCTGTAATATGCAGACAGGCGATCGAGAGCTCGCTGGAGGTAAATGCCGACGGAGCGGGGGAATGAAGATGTCGCGTAGCACGCGGCGTCATCTGCGTAGAGGGCCAGCTGGGAGTTTGGGTGGGTGGGGATGTCGTAGGTGTAAAGGTTGAAAAGGACTGGGCCAAGGATGCTTCCTTGGGGGACCCCCATTGGGATGGGACGAGGGGTGGACTGTGTCCCGTTGACCGAGACTTCGAAGTGTCTCCCTGTCAAATAGGATTTGAGTGTTGAGACGAGATATCTCGGTGTGTTTGTGTGGAGTAGTTTATACAGCAGACCATCGTGCCAGACCGTGTCGAAGGCCTTCTCCAGATCAAGGAGGACCATGCCGGTCATCCTATTAATGTTGAACGCCCTCGTCACATGTTCCGTGACTCTGGTCAGCTGGTGTGTTGTGGAGTGTCTTGCCCTAAATCCGAATTGTTCTGGCTGTAGAGTGTTGTGTGCGGTGTGAAACGCGACCAGCCGTGTGTGTATGGTTCTCTCGAATACCTTGCCTAGTACCGGGAGGAGGCTGATGGGACGGTAGCTGGAGGGGACCGTGGGGTCTTTCCCAGGTTTGTGGATTGGAATCACTCTGCCCGTGGTCCATCTCCTCGGAAAGTATCCAAGGATCAGGCAGGCGTTGGAGATTTTGGTCAGGAAGATTATACCCGCGAGCGGGAGGTTTTTGACCAGGATATTGTGGATGGTATCGTTCCCCGGGGCTTTGCGGGTTTTGAGGCTTTTCAGTATTCGGCCGACTTCCCCAGGTGTAACCAGGGAGACCTCCTCGGGAGGTGATGGGTGGGAACCCAGTGTACCAACCAGGTTGGCAACTGCTGCATCAGTGCCTGCATCGCGCAGTCCACTGGTGATGGTGTAGGTTTGCTCGTATGCGTCAGCTAGAGCGTCGGCCTTGTCTTTGTCTGAGGTTGCGTCTTCCCCGTTGGTTTTGAGAGGGGGAAGGGTTGTGTGCCTATTCTTGAGTGAACGGCCTATTTGCCATATGGCATGTGGGTTATTGGGGGGAATCTGCGAGAGCTTATGATCCCATGTCTCGCTTTTGTGTCTTGAAATCGCGGTCTGGATTTCTTTCTGGAGGGCGTTGACGACGTATTTGTCACCAGGGTGTCGTGTGCGCTGGAATATTCTTCTGGCGCGGTTTCGCAGCTTGATCATATCAAGCACCTCCGAGGGGGGGGGGGCGATACCAGGATTGTTTTTCGCGGAGGGGAATGTGGTGGTTGCGGGCAGTTTCGATGAGGACCGTGAGTAATTCAGCAGAATTTTCGATTTCTCGGGGTGTGCGGGGAACTTTGATGAGTTCTCTTCTCAGTTCCTGTGTGATCTCATTTCTGTAATCCGTCCAATTTGCATGTGGATAGCCATACGTGACGGGGGCGCTGCGGGACGCGTACCCAGAGATTTGAAAAGTTACTGGCCAGTGATCAGAGCAGCTGAGCTCATGCAATGTGAGTGGTTGAGAGACCAAATGTCCCGCACCCTTAATAAGCGCGATATCCAAAGTGGACGATTTACAGTTGATTCTGAAGTATGTGTGTGAGTTGGGATGATACACGACTAAGTCGTCGTGGTCTGAGACGAATTTGTAAAGTGCAGAGCCATTTACATTGGCACAGTTGCAGTTCCATTGGCGGTGTTTGGCGTTGAAGTCTCCGGCCAAAATGACCTTTGACCCCAACTCCAGCAGCCGCTTCAGGTCCTGTCCGCGCAGAGCTCTATCCGTTATGTAGATAGAAACGATCACAATGTCATGCCTATCGATTCGGACTCGGATAGCCGTGGCTTCCGCCCTTCAAGGTGTGGTGTCCTTAAGAGGGTGTGTGGGATGGTATCGCGGATGAAGATGGCTGTGCCACCGCTTGGACGTGAGGCGTCTCTGTCATTGCGGTAGGTTATGAACCCAGGGAGTTTGGCTCTGCTAGTGGGTGTGAGGTGGGTTTCAGAAATGAGTAAGATATCCATACCTGTGTTTTCAGCGACGATCCTGAGTTCGTCCAGCCTTGCGGGAGAGGCAAGGCTGCGCGCGTTCCACTGCATCACTTTGTAACCTTCGTTAACACTTTCACAGACACTTTCACTATCACTTTCACTAACACTTTCACTGGCCCTAGGCATGTAAAGTCTTAGACTAGTCAAGCTTGTCGAGTAGCTCGACAATAATGAGGGCTTTCTCTAGTTTGCTTCTACACTGTTCCAGTCTAGGCGCACCTGCATGATAAGCCTCATTATCTGGAGTAGTTCCCCATCGTCACTTGATGTTGCGGGAGCGGGGCCCGCGGGTTGTTGTTGCACGTTGGCTTCGAGAGCGGCGGCGGCCGTAGCCTCGACGTCGGTGAACAGCGCCGCGACACGGGTGACTGGCGTCGCGATGGTGGTGGTTGGTTCGTCTTGTCGCGGCGCGGCGTTTCGTTTCTTCACCACGTCGCTCCACTTCACGTTTCTCGCGGCGAGGGTGGCGACATATTGTTGTCTGCTAGGGCACTGCGAGAAGTTTGCCGGGTGGTCACCTCCACAGATACAGCAGGCAGCCGGGCCCTCGCGGTCCTTTCTGGGGCACTCGGCGGTGAGATGCCCCTCCGGGCATTTCACGCATCGTGCGCTGTGGTTGCAGTGGCGAGCGGCGTGTCCGAAGGCCTGGCACCTGAAGCACTGTGTTCCTTTGGTGCCGCGCGCGCGAAACTTCTCCAGTGTCACCTTACAATGACACAATACGCCGACTGAGTCCCTGATCCGTCCCATGTCGGCGTCGTGCCCGAAGTACGCGATGTACAACGGGTTCGCGGGTCGTGTCATGCGGACAACTTTCAAAACATCTACGCCTTGCGCGCGTAGGTCGTCGACAATCTCCGCGACGTCGATGGCTGGGAGACCGCGAATCACCGATCTCTTCATCTTTTCATCGTTCGTCGAGAACGTATGAAAGGGCGCGTTCTTGTTTCGGAGCGCGCTGAGAAATTCTTCCCTACCGGCGAGAGAAGAAAGGCGAATCGAAGCGCGACCTCCGTTGAGGTACGCAATGGTGAACGTAGCCTTCGTGCTACTCTTCACCAGCTCGATGAGGGTGAGGTGTGTCATCTCACCAAGTGTTAGAATCACCGGCGGGATTCTCGCACTCTTTGACGGGGCGGCCCGTCCTTCACTCTCCTCGGGGAGAGACGCGAACTTGTTCGCGGTGCTCGCGGGCACCGCTCCCGCGATCTGGCGAGGCTTCGGGGCCTCCCATCCGGCCTCGTCCCTGGTGGTCTTCCCCTTGCCTTTTCCTTTGGCAAGGCGTGACGGAGCTGGCTCCATCCTGGAGGGGCCCGCTTTCTTGAGGGCTGCTGTGGCGGCCCTCGTGGTGGGTGCAGCGGTGAACATCGCTGCGCTGGTAGATGCAGCCTTGGGGTTCGGGATCATAAAGGAGATCGGCTCATCTCCCTGCAGATCTTCTTTGTTGACGCCTGTCAACGGCACCGTCATCCTCTTCCCGTTCGGGAAGGTGACGACGGCTTCCATCCTGTGAAAAGAAAAACAAAAATAAGTAATATAATGTGGTGCGTCATAATATGAAAAGTATAATTACCTACGCGCGGTAGTGTTACACTACACACGCGCTAGAAGCGATGTTGTGTCCGCAGCTGGGTGGCGGCAAGACCCGGGGTCGGTGGCGCGGCACGGTGTGGCACGCAACGGGTGGTAGGTACGTAGTAGTGGTCGGCAGTAGAGAGCAGTGGTCAGCGGTAGAGCAGTGGCGTCCGTCTCAGCGAAGACTGAATCGCATCCCCTTATATACACCGCCCGACCGGCGAGTCCCGTCTCATCGGGCACCTCAACCTGGGCGGTATACCGTGCGTTCTATGCAACACGGTGTGTCATGCGTTCTCAACCCAACACACCGCGTGCCGCTCGGGGACCGACTCAGTAGTCGTCTTTCTTTATTTAACATATAATATATTTACATTTTATCATTTGTACATCATTACAATAAATTACAATATCGCAAAATGCCTTATGCTATTACATTTACACACATTATCAACAGTATGACGACATCTCGTCGCGTTGACTATTTTACTATATATATTTACACACATTATACAATTAACATATATATTCACAATTTGGTTAGACACACAGTCTTTGCATTATTATCTTAACAACCATACAACATTATTAAATAACAACACAGTGTGTAGGCTCGCGTCTCGGTACAGCGATGCTGTGGTGTACGCGAGGCTACACTGGCCGGCTGTGTATGCAAGCGCGTGTCATGCACACACACTCGGACCCGCAAAATTAGGAAAAACACTTTAAATTCTGTAACTCTTGTTACAGACATCTCATCTCCTCGACCCTGGTACCATTATACGCAGAATTTTCTAGTGATATAACACACATGCTTCTAATCTCAATATTCGAATTAATCAGTTTTTTCCCAATTTTGCGGTTCGCCGGCCGTCGATACCACTGTATCGCATGATTTGTAGGTAAGGGACGCGCGCTACCCAGCCAGTGCTAGGTACACACACGTCGAGGGGAGCTACGTTCGATACAATCGTGTTTAGTTTTGTCAAGAGTAACCCTGCTGACCATTGCAAGATGAGGTATCTATTTGAAATAAAAACCCACTAAATGCCGTACTTTCTTTTTGAGAAGCGTGAAAAACAGCAAAAAAGAGTGGTAAAAAAAAGTATGAATGAGATAAAAAATACGTTTTTTACGTGAGTTTGAAAGGGTAAGAAAATACTCTTTACCGCCAAAATTGTGGATCATATTATATTGCCATATCAAAATTAATTATGAAAAGTACTATAAATATTTATGATTAATTTGTAAAAAATAAGCACAATCAGAATTTTATTAAGTTCGTGCAAATAAAAACATTATAAATATTTTTAATTTCGTGCAAATAAACACATTTAAAATATTTTTTGCGTAAATAATCCAATTTAAAAATATTAAGCACGTGCTAATTGAAAAGCCAAAAACAATATGTTATTCAACTGGCAATTATGTGTGTCATTATAACTAGTATTGGTAAATCCAGTTGTTTTTCAGTAATCGGTACTTGAGACATCGTTCTTCAAAACAATTCGTTCTTAACATTCGTTCTCGTTCGTGGAATTTGTCACGCGATTTTCACCTTAGTCTCTTTGAAAATAAAGTATTTTAAAGGCCTTTTTCCCAAAAGACGACACGAAGATTTAAATCCTTAAATCTCGTTTGTGATATATGTCACGCGATTTTAAACCTTAGTCTCTTTGAAAATAGAGTATTCTAATGGTATTTTTCCCAAAACAACTTCACGAAAGATTTAAATCATTGAATCTCGTTTGTGATATTAGTCACGCGATATAAAACCTTAATTCCTTTGAAAATAGAATACTCCAATGGCGTTTTTTCCAAAATAATAACACGTAGATTTAAATCCAAGAATCTCGTTCTCAACGTTTGACACGCAATATGAAACCTTAGTATCTTTGAAAATAGAGTATCTTAAGGTTTTTTTTTCCAAAAAATAAAACACACACGAAGATTTAAATCTCGTTCGTGACTTTATTTGCCACGCGATGTTAAACCTTAGTTTCTTTGAAAATATAGTACTTTAATGTAATTTTTCCCAAAAGAACGAAAAAGACCGAACAGATTTGGCATTGAGGATTTAGTTCTTCGAGTTAAGTTGAATAACGAATACATAAAAACGAATACTCAGATTCTGAACAATACTAATTATAACATTCCAAAATGGCGATCAATGAACGATGTGTCAAAAAGTACGTTCAATATTGTATTTAACATTAGGTGAGAATTAATTAACGTTTTCTATCTAAATAATTAAAATCTGCTTTATATTTTTGTTACGAAAGAGTCAACATTATTATTTTTTTGCAGAAACACAAAAACGGTGTACCGTTACTCCATGCGAAAGGGTTGCGATTATCTAGATGCCTCTTTTTCACATTATACTCTTCCTATGAAAACGACATTATGACTTTGGAAATGTCGTGGGAAGAAGTGAAACAATCGTTGAAAAGAAACTGGACGGAAAAGGCTGTATTCTCTTCTCTATGTTTCCAAGAAAATCTTGAAAGGTTGATCAAGAGTCGTTTCATGAATGTTTGATGCAATAAATGAATTAACATAATAAAACTTTCTCTTCTCCTATGATATGTTTTGTCTCACAAATCACCCGAATCGGGTGTATTGCCGTAACCAATTAATAATAATAATAAAAATAATATGATATGTTTTATAAAATATGTAGTTGAAAAGGAAATTAAGTAAAAATAGGTAAGTATCCATTATTTTTTTGATATGGTTAGCTTTTGGTAGAAGGTAACATGATTTATATTATTATTGCAAAGTATCTTAATTACAAAAAAGGAGAAGGTATGTTTTATTCTTCTATTTTCATGTTCCTTTTACGCTTTGAAGGAAAAAAGCTTGACTTATTTTGAAATGTTTTTTAAGCCTCAGACTTCAAAAAATTGATAGACCTTTATTTTTTTACGCGGCGGCAGAATTGCCATCCACACTTCTCAGCATTGTACAACCAGATAAGTCTCCATATGATCAGTCATGATCACACAAAAACTTAAGTCTAATGCCGGGAAAAATTCACCTATCCAGATATACAGGATATCAAAGGATTAGGCTCAAAACGCGGGATCAAAATACCAGCATTGTGCCTGAAATATCTGTGTTCAAAAACTTTTTTACAATATTACAAGTGTTTATTATAATAGATTTTTGAATTTTAATGTACAAATTAACCGGTAAATCTAATTTTTGTAAATTACTTATTAAAGATTTCGGAGTTACCCCTGTAGCTGACATGACTAAAGGTATTATATAAACGGACCAAGAATGCCAAATATTTTTTATTTCTCCTGCTAGTTCTGTATATTTACGTATTTTTTCAGCGACGGTTGTTTGTATATTATGTGTATTTGGGACAGCGATGTCGATTAGGTACGTTATTTTATTACGTTTATCATGTAATACTAAATCGGGTCTATTATGATGTATTTGTCTATCTGTTATTATGGTTTTATCATAATAGAGCCTATAATTTTGATTTTCTAAAACCGGTTCCGGGTTGTATTTAAAATAAGGTATTACATTATTTGAGTTTAAAAGATTATGTTTAATAGCTAAATTTTGATGTATAATTTTTGCGACATGATTATGTCTATAAGTATACTCAGTTTGAGCGAGAGTGGAACAACCCGAAACTATGTGTTGAATTGTTTCCGGTTTGGCCAGAAATTTTCTACACGAATCATCAATTATGTTTTGATTTTTTATAATATATTTTTGATAATTTTTTGTATTTATTACCTGATCTTGAATTGCTAGCATAAAACCCTCGGTTTCCCCATACAATTCCCCAATGGTCAACCACCTGTTTGACGCATATTTGTCAACATAAGATTGGTTGAGATCATTGAGGTGTCTAGCATGAAGTTCCTTCCTACCCCAAGATTGTAACAAAATATTTAAATAGTTTAATCGCGGACCTACTGTTTCGTCATTTAAATTTTAAGGTGTATGATTTCTATCGGCCTGTATTATAATTTTATGTAATATAGAATTATTTTGTTTGTTCTTAAAAAATGTTTTAAGGGATTCTATTTGATTATTATGTAAAGAGGAAATGTTAACAATTCCTCTTCCTCCTATACTCCTAGGCAGAACCAACCTTTCTTTCGCGGAATTTGGATGATGATACCTATTTTTTGTTAGTTGTGTTCTAATAAGTCTTTCTAATTTATCTAGATCCATTTTAGACCATTTTATGATGCCAAATGAGTATATTAATAATATGATTGCCCACGCGTTTATTGCTTTTACTATGTTTTTGGCCGATAGATCACATTTAAATATTTTATTAAGTCTATCTTTAAAATCATTTGTTAATTGAGTTTTGATTAAAGAGTGATTTAAATTTTTAGATTGCGGAAAACCTAAATATTTGTATATTTCATTACTATTCATGTTATTAATTTGATAATTAGAAACTATATCCTGACATTCTATAATTTTACCTTTTTCAATGTGTAATGTTTTACATTTATCTAGCCCAAAAGACATTCTTATGTCGTCTGAGAATTTTTTTGTTATACTCATTAGTTTTTCTAATTCGGTATCCGATTTAGCGTATATTTTTATATCGTCCATATACATTAAATGCGATATTTTTGTTGACGAACGAGTATTTAGATGGAAGAAAAAGCCGTGGTTAGATGGAAGAAATCACTTTATAGTGATAATCTCGCCACTGCACATCGTCCTAGTTTCTAAAATTTTATATTATTTTGTTAACACTGTTATGTAATGATGATGTGCAAAAAGAATAAATAAATAAATAAAAGTATTTCCGTTAATTTTGATTCCATATTTGGATTCATTTAATAAATTGGATAGAGGATTTATTGCCAAACAAAACCAAAGTGGACTTAAGGAATCTCCTTGATAGATACCTCTTTTAATAGGAATATCTTTTAGAGTTATAGATTTATTATTAAGATTTAAATTTAAATCGATATTCCACGAACTCATTACTATTTTTAAGAAATTTATGATTGTTGGATTAATTTTATAAATTTTGAAAATTTCTATTAGCCACGAGTGAGGTACGCTATCAAATGCTTTTTGATAATCGATATAACAAATATTTAAATTACGATTACGCGTTTGTATTTGTTTAAGTATTACGGAATCTATTATTAGTTGTTCCTTACATCCCATATGATTTTTACGACACCCTTTTTGTTCTTCAGCCAAAATTTTATTTTGCGTCACGTGATTATATATTTTATTAGTTAAGCACGATGTTAATATTTTATAAATAGTCGGTAAACACGTTATAGGTCTATATTGAGATGGATTTGTTGTATTTTGACTTTTAGGTAGCATGTATGTTAGACCTTTTGTTAAAAATTTAGGAACATTTTGCGGGTGTTGTTTGAGATTTGTTAAAGAATTAGCAATATAAGGTTGTAGGGATGTGAAACGTTTATACCAGAAATTATGTATTCCGTCGCAACCCGGGGATTTCCAGTTATGTGTATTTTTAACCGTTAATTTATCCTTGACGCCTTATAGGCACATTGCGTAATTAAAAACTCAATTTCGACACTTTAGTGTAAGTATATTTTATTCTTCTTTTTAGTACTCCTCCAGTTACATACTTATATTCAGATTTCATATAAAACATCGTAAAAAATAATGAGAGTCATAAGTAATTAAATATCAATTACAAAAGTCAGTCACATTCCCCATGGCGCCACATCGGCACATGGTTACAATTAATATTTACTTGATACTTGTGTAGTTCACACGTGTGTTTTATCAATTTAATCATGTCACATAAAATCTTAAACGATAATGAAATTTGTGAGCTTGTTGAAATGGAGTGTTCTGATACAGAATTTAATATTTCTGATGGAGAAACCGACGAAGATTCTGACCACGTGAGTGTTAATTCTTATCATAGTGACAATGTCAGCGAAGATGAAACCAACGATGATGAATGTGCTAATACTTCTAATAATAGTGAATCTCATCCTGTTACTAAAGACGGAAGTACTTGGTATCTTTTTCCTCAACTCTCTGGAAGGACACCGGCTCACAACATATTTCGAGGGTCAGTAAATAAAATATTATTACCTCCAGGTTTGACAATTGAAATTCCAGTGCAATCATTTCAACTAATATTTTCAGAAGAAGTGATATCTATTATAACTAAGTTTACTTATATGGAAGCTGAAAGAGTATACACAGAGAAGAAATTTAACGCACCTTGGAAGTCTGTAGACAATATCGAAATGAATGCCTTTATTGGAATATTGCTTACTGCTGGGCATTTGAAATCTCAAGATGTCAGTGTTCATCGTTTGTGGAGTTTGAGGTACGGACCTCCAATCTTTCGTGCCACTATGTCAAAAAAAAGATTCCTGATGATCCTAAGTTTTATGAGATTCGATGACAAAAGCTCTCGATCACAGAGACGAGCAACCGATAAATTGGCATGCATTAGAGATATATGGGAGATGATAAACAAAAATCTTAAAAAATCTTATATGCCAGGTTTTAACATAACTGTAGACGAACAGTTGGTTGGTTATGATGGAAAATGTCCATTCAAACAGTATAGGTATGCCATCAAAACCAAAAAAATATGGGATGAAGATTTTTTGGCTAGATGATTCCAAAAATGGTTACCCTCTTGGTGGAATTCCATATTTGGGTAAAGAGGGCAATGAACGAGCAACGAATCTCGGAGAAAAAATTGTTGAAAAATTGTGTGAACCATATTATCATACAAATAGGAATATAATATTTTGTTTATGTATAATATTAATAAATACATATGTAAGTATGTACTTGTTTTCGTTATTTTTGTCCTCATTTTGAAATTCCAAGGTGCACATCTGTGCCCGAGTGCCTATGAATTTATACAAATTGAAATAAAACATTGCATGAATCATTAAACCAAATTTTTTATCCAAAAAACTATGTAGCATTAAGATATATTTTAAAACTTTATATAAAACTGCGCAATATACGAGATTGGACTGGAATGAGAGATGTAGAGTAGTTGTTCCAGACAGTGTGGGACCGAGAAGCCTATGCCAGAGTGATCGCCAACGTCGGGGGACCTGACAGGGCACCTACAGAAGAAGATATAAAAAACTGACCAAAAATCATAAATATTATCCATAATATAATTAGAATCCAGAGTATATTCAAGGTGTTCATAATTTATTTAGAATCTAGAATGTATTTATGCTGTTATGACGAACAAAAAGTCAATTAAAACATAACGCTAAATTCGATAATTTGAATATTAAATACAACATGCAATCAATATAATATTAAATTATAAGCGAAAACTTATTAAAAGTCTAATATTTTGTAAGTTTTACCAATATATGCCCCTTAGGCGCATAGGATAAGATAACCGACTATGTTCCAAGGAGAAGTTAGGGGAGAAGTTACATTTTTAATTAAGTCAACGGAAATATTGGAGAATTCCATTTCGTCCACATCTGAATATCGATCAATTTCCTCATTTATCCAATTTCCATTTTTATGCTCAATATTTTTACTCCATATGTTAGACCAAAATTGTTTTAATTCCGGTTCCGATGGTAAGCCATTATTATTTTTATTAAAATCGATATTACTATTTAATTTTTTATAGAATTGTTTTTCATTTTTTACAAAAGAAGCGTTATCTTTTTTACGTTTAAGTTCTTTATTATACCGGCGTAATCGGCTAGATTTCGCGGCAAGTTTTTGTTTTAATATATCTAGTATTTCATTAATTTGAAAGTTTTGTATACCAGATATATTAAATCCATTATTTCGTGCTATTTTTTCAAAATATTTTATTATATTCCTACCCCGATTCCCGTTTTTAAATTCTGTGACTCTAGCAATATCTGTACGAATATTTTTTATGTTATTTTCCAAACGAATTTGCCAGTGGGGTTTTGATTTAGCTGTATTATTTTGATTATTATTTATTATTATAAGCTTAGAGCCAATTTTTTTATGAATGGTTACCACACTAGCATATATAAGTAAATGTAAATTCAAAAATGATATATTATAATAAACCATAGTTTAATACGCCGCGCATCAATTAATCACACGGAAACAGCTCGACACCTCTGGAAGGTATATAAATTCCATTTATTTTACCTTTATATGACATATCAACTCATATAAAATAGTGCAACAGTGCGAGCATCAATAATATTACTTTTAAACAAAGCGGGTAGCTAATTTATTAGTTACTGTCATACAGTACTTTATGTACAACATCTACGTCGCCTACGTCACATGAATGTCATAGCCGAGTTGGTTGAGGCGCCGGTACTACAGATGGTTTTGGAGGCGTGAGTTCGATTCCCAGCAACATCGCAACTTTTTTTTCAAATAACCAAAATAGTCTACTAGTATAACGATGGAAGCATATCAACCACAGGTGCAAACCAGGTCAAGAAAAATAAAAAATAACACACCAGCGACATCTAGCGATAGTAAAAATAAACACAGACAATCAATTATTCAGACTAAAAATTATAACAGGAATTCCACACAAAGATCCATATCACCATCTAGCGAGATAAATAAGAAGCTTCATAACAATGCTCTTAACGAACGAAGTATAAATTATACTGACGATTCTCTTAAGGAGTACCTATCAGGCTTACACGATGGTATCACGGATGTTAAGAATCAACTGCTAATGCAAAATCACGACTTACTAAATAAAGTTGATGAACTTACAAAGAAACTTGGCTTTATCGATGAATTGGTAGCTGAAAATACCATACTTAAGGAAAGAATCTGCAATCTTGAAAATAAGGTCAACAAATTAGAGTCTAGAGATTCTGTTTGTAACATCGCGGAGATGGACTCATTCGCTAACGAAGTCGAGGAAAGGAGTAGAAGAAGAAATAATATTATCTTGTGTAATATTGAAGAAAGTTCATATGACAGACGTGAAGACATTGTTAGAGACGATGGAAATAAAGTTTACAATATACTAAAGGAAGCTGACCATACAATCAACCGTACTGACCTAAAATGCTTTAGATTGGGAAAAACAAATCAAAACAAAACACGTCCTATAAAAGTAATTCTTAAAAATTCCAATCAGGCTGGTGAGATTGTAAAGAATCGAATGAAAATGTCAACTGGTATTAAGGTGTATCGTGATCAGACTGTGATTCAAAGAAATCACTTTATTAAGTTGAAAGAAGAACTGAATGCAAGAATCCAGAATGGAGAAAAAGGTCTCACTATCAAATATATTAAAGGTAGCCCTAAAATTGTCAATTCAGATTTTTCAAAAAACTCTATTGTTACTACCAAAATGTCCGGGGCGTAAAGACGAAGCTCAATGAGCTTCGCCTTTCCACGCCTTCCTTCGGTCATGACATAGTTTTGCTGACAGAGACTTGGCTGGATTCTTGCATAAGTACATCTGAGTTGGGTTTTAATGAACATAATGTGTATAGAGTGGATCGTAATGAACATACAAGTGGTAAATCGAGGGGAGGAGGGGTTTTAATTGCAATAAATAAATCTTTACAGAGCAAAAAACTACCTATTAAATCAAAGAATATTGAACAAGTGTTTGTATCTGTCAAACTTCCTCATGAAACGATTATATTCGGATGTACATATATACCACCTAATTCGGATGTTGCTCTGTACAAAAGTTATCATAATGAAATAGAGTTCATTCGATCTAAACACATAGGAGAGAAACTAGTTTTAGTAGGGGATTTCAATTTACCTGACTGTAAATGGGAAACTGTGGTGGGAAAAGATGAAGATCAATCCCAAATTAATTTGCAAATAGCTAACAATCTTAACAATGTAAAAGCTGCAGAGTTAGTAGATATGGCAAATTATTTTGGTCTTCTACAAATAAATAACATCGCTAACAACCAAAACAGAACTCTGGATCTGGTATTCTCTTCTGATCCCAATAATACATTTGTGCATAAATCATCCTCTGAATTGCTCCCATTGGATATCTTCCACCCTCCTCTCGATATCACTATTAGGTCTTAACTGTTTACTTCGAAGACTGAACAAATTGTAAAACTTGATTTCCATGGCGCTGATTATCTTTCTGTAAACAATTTCTTAAATAATATGGATTTTTCATTTTTACAGGGTAATACAGATTTCAACAGTGTGGTTGAACAGTATTATTCTAATTTGAATACTTGTATTGAAGAACATATTCCTAAAAAAAGTATAAAACCATCAATGTATCCCAAATGGTTTAGTGCTGAATTAAAACACCTGGTATTAAAAAAAAAGCTTGCACATAAGAGATATAAGGAGACTTCAAATATTGATGATTATAACTATTTTTCTAACTTAAGAAGTGAATGCTCATCTCTATCCAAAAGGTGTTATACTCAGCATATGGCCACCATTGAGAACAGTTTGCCTAAGGATTCTCAGGGTCTTTGGAAGTATGTCAATTCTTTGAGGGAAGATCGAGTCGAGATACCTTGTAATCTCTTGTACAATGACCAATATTCAAATTCGGTCCAGAGTGCGGTTGATCTATTCGCTTCATTTTTTCAGAACGTTTACGATTTGCCTCTCTTACATACCGACTTCGATTTTTCCTCCGACACGACCATTGATCTGCCCAACTTAACAATTACCACTGACGAGGTCAAACGTGCGATTCTTGATTTGGACATCTCAAAAACTGCTGGTCCGGATGGTATTCCAAATGTATTCATAAAGAATTGCATTGATGTTATGGTTAATCATTTCCACATTTTATTTAATTTATCATTAAGATCTGGAAGTTTTCCAAGTATCTGGAAAACAGGATATATTTGTCCAATTTTTAAAAAAGGCGATAAGAATCTTATCACAAATTACAGACCAATTTGTATTTTATCGGCTATTCCTAAACTCCTTGAATCGATCATAGTTAAAAAAATAAGTCATTGTATTAACAAAATTATTACCACATCACAACATGGTTTTATTCCAAAAAAATCTACACTCACAAACCTACTGTTATATCAAAATCACATAGTGAATGCTCTTTCTGATAGGGGTCAAGTCGACTCCGTATACACGGACTTTTCGAAAGCTTTTGACAAGGTGTCACATGACCTGCTACTTCGGAAGTTACGTGGGTATGGAGTTGGCGGAACTTTTCACTGTTGGTTGGAGAGCTATCTTAAGAATAGAATCCTAAAAGTTAAGATTGGTAATTGTACCTCTAATCCGATTTACGCACACAGTGGAGTGCCTCAAGGATCGCACTTAGGACCAATATTGTTTAATATATTTGTAAATGACATAGTAAAGATTTTCGGAGATATAGAGGTCTTGTTATTTGCAGACGACTTGAAGCTATATAAAACTATAAATAGTAATAACGACTGCCTCATATTGCAAAATAACCTAGATAATTTGAATAACTGGTGCAGTGAAAATAGACTTAATCTAAATATAGCAAAATGTCAGGTTTTTCGATTTTATAAAACCAAATCTCACATTACTTTCAAATATTCCATTGATGATGTTGAACTCCAAAACGTATCAAACATACGAGACCTCGGAATTACATTCTCTGAAAATCTTACTTTTAACTTGCATATAGAGGAAACTGTTGGCAGAGCGATGAGAACTTTGGGTTTTGTTTTTAGACTCACTGTAGACATGCGGTTGATTCAGTCTCTCAGATTATTATTTGTATCCCTGGTGAGGCCCCTGTTGGAATACAACTCAGTATTATGGTCTCCTAACTACGCCATTCACATCAACAGCATTGAAAGGGTGCAAAGAAAATTTTTGAGGCTCGTCAACTATAGGATGGGTATACCGGTTGAAAATATTGATTACCCAGCTCTTATGGAAGAACTTAGGCTACCCAGTCTAAAGAATCGCAGAGAGATAATCGATCTTTGTTTCCTGCACAAATTAATAAATGGCGCAATTAATTCCCCAGACCTCCTCGCACTCATTCAGTTTAATGTTCCTACCAGATGCACTAGACAGTCGGTACTATTTCGAGAGCACAATGTGAGAAACAATTATTTGTTTCACTCACCGATGGTTCGTATACATAGACTGGGTAATTTGGTAGGCGACTGTACTGACATCACTGCCGACAGTTTTCAGAAATATAAAACTGACGTGATCAATTATTTTCTTCAAAATATGTACTCTGACAATGGGCATTCATTGGATCGTTAGAAGAAAATGACAACATACTTGATATCTATTTGTGATTGGTTTTTCTCTATTTGTTGATGTCTGTTCATGTCTAATTGTTTTTTTACTGTATATGTTTACTTTATCAATAACATTTAAATTATCATTATTGATAATTAATTTTATTTCTTGACATATTTTTTACATGCTTATGTACTTGTTTGTATTGACTTACTTATATTGACATGCCAAAATTGAATTATTCATATTGACCTTATTCATATACAATTTTTTGTTTTTGTTTTTACATTATCTTGTTGTTAATCTTGTCTTGTGGTGTATTGTTTTGTATATACTGTGATTACTTGGTTTTTTTTTTGTTGTTGTTGTTGTTCCTTAGGTACACTTTTTTTTTGCTAACATGTAAAAGGCTCACGCCGTATATTGTATAAATAAATAAAAAAAAAAAAAATTATCGTACAGAAATTTGTTAAATATTTTATTATTAAACTCGCAAATAAAAGACTTTATTTTTACTTTATAATTGTAGACAAAATATTTTCATTATATTGAATTAATTTCAAAATGGAAGTGATAAAAAATACAACAAAACTGAAACTAAAAGCTTGGAGATTATTTTGGTTATAAAACATCATGCTTGCACATCATGAAAACTCCTAACTTGTTGTGATGACCCTACCTATTTTAAACCATTCTAAGCTCCGAATTTGCAACATCCTAGCTTCTAAACTATACCTACTGTAATAAATGATTCCCAAACTAGAATTTACATTCCTATCCGACTAGCTAAGAATTGTATGAATTTTCGCATTGTTGCAAATATACGTACGAAATATCGCATTCCTAATTGAATTAATTAACGAATTTTGGCCTTTCGTGATCGTCTAAATTTATCTATTAACTATTTTCATAGATTTGGACCCAGTACGTTGTGTTTTGACGATAATTTTACCTACGTTGTGTATTTTTAGAACGCAAAATAAGTCACCTGAAATATACATTTCAATAATCAAAAAGAACAACAAAATCACAAAATCAATAAAACAATTTAAAACATGAATTTTGATACATATTAACTCTGAGATCAACTTTGACGTCAGATCACTTACCTTGAGATACTGTAAAATAACATAATAAAAATAGTGCACAATGAAACAAAAAAATATAACTTAACAAATCATTATAAGATAAAATTCAAATAATATTATTCCATGTCATCACGAGAATGTTAACTAACTTATGGTAACTAGTTGCCGACCCATGACCCTACATAAGATAACCATTTCATAGTACCTATAACCAATGTATGTATGTTCTACAACATAACATACCTACTAATTCGTTGAGTCGAAAGGACAGTGGCGCACCCAAAAACACAACTTTATTACTTTTGAATATTAATTAACTTTCAACACAATTGCTATGACATCATTTTCAGAGACTAACTACCATGTTAGTGCATGGAAAGCATGCTGTGTCCATGCTAAAGGAGCGCCACCTTCGCTCCCTCACGTCTCAAACTCGCCATGCCGTACTTTGAGCCCGGGTGCACTATTCTAACCCGAATATATATAAAATAATATATAAGATATATTTTTACTAGGACGTGCAATATATTGCAAACATGCGGACATGCAAACATATAATGATATTAGTTCTAAGGATTCCTGATCATTGAGCCTCAACCAAAGGGCGCAGATAACCCCTTCAAGTTATACTCTAGCAGAAAATTCGAGGAATGGAGCTGTACCTGCTTCAGTCGGAGAACATTTGAAATAAATACCTTTTCATTGGTTAAGTTGATTTATACGCAGAGAAAGCACCACCAATCTCTACGCACATCCAACCATGTTAATGATTGCAAGGGGTGTTCTTACAGAACTGATAAGATAGGCTACTAATATAGTTAGCAATATCACGAACAGTGATTTACCAACCAGTTAATAATAATTAAAGTTAATTAAACATAATATCCATTTACAAATGCCCAAAGACCTTATAATGGATTGTGGGTCCTCCAGCATATAGGGAAAGGAGAGAATTTTGTTAGTTGAACTATGTACTTATATTTACAAAATTTGATTTAAATAATTATCATGCATAATTATATACTACAATATCATATATTTTGTTAAGAAAGGAATAACGTCGTACCCAAATCGTCTGGGGCCTAACAAACGACTGGACAAAACTACATTCCCTAGAAGGAAAAGGGTTTATGTAGGGATTTTTGGATAAATGGTATTAATATAAATATATTAATATAATAGTACATAAACAATACGATATAACCATGCCTTGCATAATTAATACATTCTAGAATGTCACAGCAATATAAGTAGAAAAATCCAGTAAGTTTATAGAAGACAAATGACATCGATGATAAAATATGTAATTAAATAAATAAATAATATCCTGCTCTACATAAAACTCCTCTCCAAACTGCTTAATCCTTCGTAATGGTAAAATAAATTAAATAAAAATATAATATTAGCTAGATCTGTGCGCCACTGCTATCGGTCTGGTTCTAGGTGTGTCGTACCCCGCTATATTATATCAGTCACAGGTACATACATACATGCTAAAATACTGAAATTAAATATACACAACACATAATTCCTTTGTTTTCAAAATCTGTAAAATAATAAATCCTTGAGTACAAATATTGCCTTGTAGACAACAGACATCCTGAGAGTATCCTAGCACCTATATATATAAATAATAAAATAATATTAAAACACTTAGCTTTGCGGCTGGCAGGTAACTGAATCTGTTATTTAATACAATTATTATTTAGGATGTAAAATATTATATCCACTCTGTACGTGAATATCACTCCAAAATCATAAATAATACTTTGGTTGTGTCCAACAATTAATTATTCTTTAATCAATAAATTCCAACACTGCTTTTAAAACTAATATGGGCACAACCTTATTTCTTAAGAATTCAAAACGAACTGCCAAGAGTAATATCTGTCCCCTCTTCAGATCCTGAAAATGTCGACCCAAAGCAAGAAAAAAAACTACATCCATCTCTATCTGACACACACCTAAATACACCTGTCTCTGTCTCCTACATAGCTAGTTGTGTTCAACAACCACTTGAGATCAAACTAAGTCTCATCCCTTTATTAATCACCTACTACAACATTCGATCTAGGTATATGAAAATAATAATATTAGATTTACAATCTAAAATAATATTTACAATCTTGAATATATTCATTTCATCACATACCCCCCCTTGAGATTACGCCGAAGCCAAAATGGCTGAGGCATTATCTCACAAACAATTATTTATTTTCTAATTATTTTTCATAATTATTCAATTCCAACTTTCGAGTCCGCCACTGTATATTCCGATAGGTCGTAGGTACCTCGTCAGCTGTGCTCCTCTATTCAAGTAATCAATAATAATAATACATGCATGCACATAATACACCGATGCATCCACTTGAGAAATACTCGCTCAATATTACTGTCCTAACATAACATAATATTTTAATATTCTGTTATATTTTATTATTTCGGGTTTCGTTATTATTTTATGTCATCACATCTATAGAACATAAAATAATCATAATAATAAGTTTGTGCTAATTCTTAAATATCCAAGTTGCATTTTGTTAAAATTCCTTTTCATGTAATCATATCCACACATCATTATAATATTATTCATAGTCGTTGTGGTTCTCTATATATGCATTCTTCAGGGTAATCCAACGCGCTGGTAACACCAATCCTGTACTACTCGCCAGATGTCATGATTCCTTTGCCGATGTAGCCAGTAGTCCTGCAGCACACAAATAGACATGCAAATCGTCCTCTCCGTACCAATACAAATTCAGAACATTCATGACGGCGGCAAACCTCATCGCTGAATCCAAGATGCTAAATGTCTTAATTTCCTAGAACACCCGTCCTCCCACAGGACACACGAAGACTCACGGAAAAAAAGTGGGAGACCAACTCTCCGCCGGCAGCTCATACTAAATAACCATTCATCTCTCAGCACCATCACGCTGCGTCTCAGATGGGGTAGACAGAGAGAACCGAACGCCAAATACTTCCATCTTGGCACGCACCCTTCGCTTCCACCACTGCCATACAATTTCCCACACAATGCATACCGATTTCTCCCACTCAACACGCGGCCGTCCATAAGAATTTGATCCATGTGATCAAGCCACATAATTCTGCAAATTGTGCAACATCCTCCAGCTAACCAGCAAAATGCGTGATAATGTGTTGACAATGTGCCTAAATAACATCAAACGCGAACAGCTAACTCAAAATACCTATAATTACGTACCTAAAATAAATCATCCATAATAATACCACAAATAATCAAGAGAAAGATAACATACAATGTTCTTGAAACATCCAGAGGTAAGTGGTGGGAACCCCTCCCTTGATGTATTTACACACATTTATGCATATAAGATACAAAACGCAATATTTAAACGAGTTGCATTGACAATATCTACATAATACATCCCAATATGTTATTCTATAATAGGTATATAGATTTTCCCTTGTATCCAATATAACAGTCACCTAATGTATATACCTACATATTAGGTATATATATATATGAATCGTCCTCATTCATTTCAAAAGTCCTGAAAAAAAACTTATCTATTTCAAACTCAATTATATATTCACCATTCATGCCTCGATCATAAATTTATTTCACACCCCAAATAATTAACTTGACAGAATTCTAAAAGTTTATTAACAAACCACTTAACTTACAAATACTGTAAAATGTTAAGACCATATCCCCTAAAAAAAAATAATAATACCTATACCTACCTATTCTAGTCCCTAACAAACATCTACTTGATACATATAACTAACATCAAACTATATACCTATTATTTATCCATTTTACTACTATACTATACCATCACGGCATATCCCACAAGTGGGGTAGCCAGCAGATCAGCTGCATGTAAGAAACATGCAAACTGTCCATTTTACCCAAATACTATAATATCTAAAAAAAAATCCTAAAAACTCTAGTCATATACCCATATACATAAAATAAACTCCACATACCTAATATTCATGTTAACACGTCTACTTGGGAATATGTATAATATTCCATTTTTCTAACACCAAATCTACTTATGAAAGTACATATTTTTGGTAACTATATACATTATTGAATAAACTAAAGAACTATTCATAAGGACATAATTCCAAATGAACTCTTAAGGGTTCACCATTCTTATGTATAATGTAAGATATATACCTATAGATAGCCAAACATAAATATAATATGTTGCCGAATTTGCCTAACACTATAATCCATGGGTAACCAACCCGCGGTTCTCGAAGTAAAAAATCAACAACCAATTTCCTCGCTACATCTACCAAGAATAAATTTTATTCCTCCCCTCAAAAACCAAACACATTCCTCTGTCCATAACCCAGTTCTACTCCTCAAAACCCATTTATGCTCTCCCCCCCTCCAATATTCATGATTTTAGTTATTTATCATCGCAAACCCAAAACCCACTTCTACTCCGTAAAAACCCAGTTTATGTCTGCAATGACAGACATAATATTCTGGTCCAAGGCACCATTTGCGATGACCCTACCTATTTTAAACCATTCTAAGCTCCGAATTTGCAACATCCTAGCTTCTAAACTATACCTACTGTAATAAATGATTCCCAAACTAGAATTTACATTCCTATCCGACTAGCTAAGAATTGTATGAATTTTCGCATTGTTGCAAATATACGTACGAAATATCGCATTCCTAATTGAATTAATTAACGAATTTTGGCCTTTCGTGATCGTCTAAATTTATCTATTAACTATTTTCATAGATTTGGACCCAGTACGTTGTGTTTTGACGATAATTTTACCTACGTTGTGTATTTTTAGAACGCAAAATAAGTCACCTGAAATATACATTTCAATAATCAAAAAGAACAACAAAATCACAAAATCAATAAAACAATTTAAAACATGAATTTTGATACATATTAACTCTGAGATCAACTTTGACGTCAGATCACTTACCTTGAGATACTGTAAAATAACATAATAAAAATAGTGCACAATGAAACAAAAAAATATAACTTAACAAATCATTATAAGATAAAATTCAAATAATATTATTCCATGTCATCACGAGAATGTTAACTAACTTATGGTAACTAGTTGCCGACCCATGACCCTACATAAGATAACCATTTCATAGTACCTATAACCAATGTATGTATGTTCTACAACATAACATACCTACTAATTCGTTGAGTCGAAAGGACAGTGGCGCACCCAAAAACACAACTTTATTACTTTTGAATATTAATTAACTTTCAACACAATTGCTATGACATCATTTTCAGAGACTAACTACCATGTTAGTGCATGGAAAGCATGCTGTGTCCATGCTAAAGGAGCGCCACCTTCGCTCCCTCACGTCTCAAACTCGCCATGCCGTACTTTGAGCCCGGGTGCACTATTCTAACCCGAATATATATAAAATAATATATAAGATATATTTTTACTAGGACGTGCAATATATTGCAAACATGCGGACATGCAAACATATAATGATATTAGTTCTAAGGATTCCTGATCATTGAGCCTCAACCAAAGGGCGCAGATAACCCCTTCAAGTTATACTCTAGCAGAAAATTCGAGGAATGGAGCTGTACCTGCTTCAGTCGGAGAACATTTGAAATAAATACCTTTTCATTGGTTAAGTTGATTTATACGCAGAGAAAGCACCACCAATCTCTACGCACATCCAACCATGTTAATGATTGCAAGGGGTGTTCTTACAGAACTGATAAGATAGGCTACTAATATAGTTAGCAATATCACGAACAGTGATTTACCAACCAGTTAATAATAATTAAAGTTAATTAAACATAATATCCATTTACAAATGCCCAAAGACCTTATAATGGATTGTGGGTCCTCCAGCATATAGGGAAAGGAGAGAATTTTGTTAGTTGAACTATGTACTTATATTTACAAAATTTGATTTAAATAATTATCATGCATAATTATATACTACAATATCATATATTTTGTTAAGAAAGGAATAACGTCGTACCCAAATCGTCTGGGGCCTAACAAACGACTGGACAAAACTACATTCCCTAGAAGGAAAAGGGTTTATGTAGGGATTTTTGGATAAATGGTATTAATATAAATATATTAATATAATAGTACATAAACAATACGATATAACCATGCCTTGCATAATTAATACATTCTAGAATGTCACAGCAATATAAGTAGAAAAATCCAGTAAGTTTATAGAAGACAAATGACATCGATGATAAAATATGTAATTAAATAAATAAATAATATCCTGCTCTACATAAAACTCCTCTCCAAACTGCTTAATCCTTCGTAATGGTAAAATAAATTAAATAAAAATATAATATTAGCTAGATCTGTGCGCCACTGCTATCGGTCTGGTTCTAGGTGTGTCGTACCCCGCTATATTATATCAGTCACAGGTACATACATACATGCAAAAATACTGAAATTAAATATACACAACACATAATTCCTTTGTTTTCAAAATCTGTAAAATAATAAATCCTTGAGTACAAATATTGCCTTGTAGACAACAGACATCCTGAGAGTATCCTAGCACCTATATATATAAATAATAAAATAATATTAAAACACTTAGCTTTGCGGCTGGCAGGTAACTGAATCTGTTATTTAACACTAGAGCACACGCGCTCCAAATAGAACTTAAGCACACGCACCGCGAGGGAAACCTTCGCTTGCAATTAAATGCTTATAACTCTGTTATTATGTAAGATAAAACTATTAATTCTTCACCATTATGTACCTTGGAATATAAACAACAAATTAATATTATATGTTTTTTTGGAAATTTTTTTATTTAATACGGAAATAGAAAAATATAACATCACCTATATTTTCGAATAAACAGAACACCATAGTAACACGCGTCGTGAGGCAATCCCCACTTTTATTGCCATGTAGGTAAGGATCGCATTCAGGTAAAAAAGATACATCGTGTAGTTTCGGGTTCCTATTGAATTTCGGCGCCATTCAAACACAATTTTTTTTTTTGTCAGCTCGTTTCGGATTAACTTTCGCAATATAAATATTTGTTATAATTATAGTTTTATTTTAATGTTTGTACCCAACAGAGAATTATATTTCACTACTTATTCACTTATTGATAATAGCTGTTATTACCAATACTACTACTACCACTAAACCATCACAGCATATCCCACAAGTGGAGTAGCCAGCAGAAGAGCTGCATGTGATTAACATGCAGGCCGTCTTCTCTGTGCCAATAAAATTAAAGACATTCAAGATGGGTGGCAAACCTCATCGCTATATTATTCTATACTATATAAAGTATATCGATATAATATTATGTTATTCCGAAAACAATGCTAATCAAAGAATTTTAAAAATAATTTTTGTATCACTTGTGAAAAAAAATTGTACCTACCAGTTCTTAATTCAAATCAAAACACAATATCTGAAGTACACAAAAAACATCACTTTTTTGAAAAGCGATGTTTTAAACAATTTTTTAACCATTACATTTTAATTGTAATAAAATTGTCTTTAAATCGGATATTATATTGATGTTTTGAATGTGTGTAGGTACCTACGTTAAAAAAATAATAAAAAATATTGTTCGGACAATTATAATGTACCTACATAATTGTAATATTCACCTATTTGTTTCAAAGAAAAAAAAGCAAAACGAAACCTAGAACCGTACACCGTCAGATATTTTTGATGAATGAGTACTTGCATAGTGACGCCGTGACACGCGTAGTGGGAGAATCCCCGCGGAACAGCAATAAACTGGCAAAAAGTATACTTATGAAGATTTTAAAGAGCTGATTTCACTATAAATAAATGTTGCTTATTGATGGGTAGGATATCATAGAAGGAAAAACTCGACAATCTCGTTGATTTTATTTTATAACGAAAAAATTGTCGATGTGAGGGTTTGCCCGCGCACGCGTGTGCTCTCGTGTTAATACAATTATTATTTAGGATGTAAAATATTATATCCACTCTGTACGTGAATATCACTCCAAAATCATAAATAATACTTTGGTTGTGTCCAACAATTAATTATTCTTTAATCAATAAATTCCAACACTGCTTTTAAAACTAATATGGGCACAACCTAATTTCTTAAGAATTCAAAACGAACTGCCAAGAGTAATATCTGTCCCCTCTTCAGATCCTGAAAATGTCGACCCAAAGCAAGAAAAAAAACTACATCCATCTCTATCTGACACACACCTAAATACACCTGTCTCTGTCTCCTACATAGCTAGTTGTGTTCAACAACCACTTGAGATCAAACTAAGTCTCATCCCTTTATTAATCACCTACTACAACATTCGATCTAGGTATATGAAAATAATAATATTAGATTTACAATCTAAAATAATATTTACAATCTTGAATTTATTCATTTCATCACATTGTGTAAATTAGAATTGCATAATTTCGGCATATTTCATTCAATTTCATAGACCACATATGACAGACTGAATGAGAAACATGAGAAAAAAAACAAAGAGTTTTCCAATAAGTACATAGGTAGGTACTAGATTTTTCTCAATCAACGAGTATTATTTATTGTTTTTTTGGACATTTTAATGAGTCTTTAAAAAAAAATCTTATGAAGGTATTTTCTTTGAAAATAATACTTCAGAATAATGAAGAATGTATATTCATACATCAAGGTTTCTTTTGGGAATACAGGGAGGGAATGCCTATTTAGGTAACATTAATTGTTTCGTTCCTTTTTAAGAACTGTTTTCCTTATAGGTACCTATATATACATATATTTTTTTAGGACTTTTATCCAAGTAGGTACCAACCCATTTTTTTAATGATATATAGGCGTGAAAGGTGTCATACTTCTAGATTTTACAATGGGAAGAGGTTTTTAGTACTTTTACCCACATAGGTACCTACCCATTTTTTTTATTGAAATATGGCCGTGTGGGATGTCAAACCTCAAGATTCTACAGTGGGAAGAGGAATTTAGTACTTTTATCTACGTAGGTACCTACCCATTTTATTTATTGAAATATGGCCGTGTGGGATGTCAAACTTCAAGATTCTACAGTGGGAAGAGGAATTCAGTTACGTGGAATCGCCTACCGGTGCTGCTGAGAGATGGTCAGACGGTCACTAGCTTCAGAGGCAAATTAAAGACTGAACTCTTCACTGGCGCCCTTGAGACGGTCTAGAGACTGTAAAACGGCGTCATAAATAAAATCATCCAAAATCATCATCATCATCAGTACTTTTATCTACGTAGGTAACTACCCATTTTATTTATTGAAATATGGCCGTGTGGGATGTCAAACTTCAAGATTTTACAGTGGGAAGAGGAATTTAGTACTTTTATCTACGTAGGTACCTACCCATTTTATTTATTGAAATATGGCCGTGTGGGATGTCAAACTTCAAGATTCTACAGTTGTAAGAGGAATTTAGTACTTTTATATATGTAGGTACCTACCCATTTTTTTATTGAAATATGGCCGTGTGGGATGTCAAACTTCAAGATTCTACAGTGGGAAGAGGAATTTAGTACTTTTATCTACGTAGGTACCTACCCATATTATTTATTGAAATATGGCCTTGTGGGATGTCAAACTTCAAGATTCTACAGTTGTAAGAGGAATTTAGTACTTTTATATATGTAGGTACCTACCCATTTTTTTATTGAAATATGGCCGTGTGGGATGTCAAACTTTATAATTTTACAGTGGGATGAGGTTTTCAGTACTTTTAACCACGTAGGTACCTACCCAATTTATTTATTGAAATATGGCCGTGGGGATGTCAAACTTTAAGATTTTACAGTGGGGAAAAGGTTTTCAGTACTCTTACCCACGTAGGTACCTACCCATTTTTCTTTAGTGAAATATGGCCGTGTGGGATGTCAAACATTACGATTTTACAGTGAGAAGATGTTTTCAGTACTTTTATCCACGTAGGTACCTACCCATTTTTTTATTGAAATATGGCCGTGTGGTATGTCAAACTGTAAGATTTCAAAGTGGGGAAAAGGTTTTCACTACCTTTACCCACGTAGGTACCTTCCCATTTTTTTATTGAAATATGGCCGTGTGGGATGTCAAACTTCAAGATTTTACAGTGAGAAGAGATATTCAGTGCTTTATCCACGTAGGTACCTTTCCATTTTTTTATTGAAATATGGCCTATGGGATGTCAAACTTCAAGATTTTACAGTGAGAAGAGATATTCAGTGCTTTATCCACGGAGGTACCTTTCCATTTTTTTATTGAAATATGGCCGTATGGGATGTCAAACTTCAAGATTTTACAGTGAGAAGAGATATTCAGTGCTTTATCCACGTAGGTACCTTTCCATTTTTTTAAATTTAAATATAAGCTGAGAAGGATGTGTGGTAAAAGTCCGAGAGATCGTGTGCGTAACAGTGATAAACAAAACGAATGTGAAATGAAAATTGGTGTAATTACAAGGATGAATGTGAATAAGTTAAGATGGCAAACTCATTTTAATCAAATTCTACAGGACGGTCACGTGTTGAGCACATTGAACAGGAGAGCATGCATGAGGAATTGTATGACAGTGACGGAAGCGAAAGATGTATGCAAGGATAGAAGGAAGTGGTTCTCGATCCTTTCTGTCTACCCCGCGAGGGAAGCGGTGTGATGGTGTGTATGTATGTGTATGTAATGTAGGTACATTGTTATAATTTTATAAATATACTGTTTAGTCTCACTAACATATATTCTATTATCTGTTATCTACTTTAATGTGACACTGTGTATATAGTTGATACAAAAATTATTGCTGCCTACATAAAATAATTTTTATTTATATATACATACCTACTTACTGTTTTTTTTTAATATACATGATTCCCGTGCAACGCCGGGTATTTATAAGCTAGTGTCATTTATATAAATATTGAACAGAGTGGGACCCAAAATAGAGCCTTGTGGTACTCCAGATGAAACACTAATCCATTCTGATCTATGTCCTCCAATAACTACCGCTTATCTTCTGTTCGAAATATAAGAGGAGAACCATCTCAACAGATCTCCACATATGCCCAGACCCTCAAGCTTCTTTAATAAAATAGAGTGGTTTACCTTATCGAATGCCTTGCTATAGTCAGTGTACACGGCATCCACTTGACCACCACGCTCCATTCCATCCAACACATAATCAGTAAAAAGAATTAAGTTTGTAGAAGTTGACTTACCCTGCACAAAACCATGCTGTGATGCATTAATATACGGCCTTATTGTCGAGTATAGTTGATCATGGACTACATGCTCAATTTCTTAGGGCCTCCAGTTTCGTAGGGGACTTTTCAGCATCTCTGAGTATTTTGACTTTTTGGCGATCTTGAATATATCCCCAGGACTCCATAGACATCCATGGTGGTTTGTTCCTCTCTTTGAACCCAATGGACGCAACCGCTGCAGCCTTCACCACTCTCTGGAACTCCTCCCAGGAGTCCCAGGCCGACTCTACTGAGTCATTGTCGGAAAGATACCGAGAGAGTTCAAATCCTTGGTGCAGCTCAGCCTCATACTTCATGCGAGACCGAATATTCCCTAACCCACAGACGTCAAACACTCGCGGTGCAGCTGGTCTTGCAAATTTATTGAACCTTAGCTTCATGGCTCCGACAAGGAGCTCATGATCTGTTCTCAGGTCCGCTCCACGAAGTGTCCTGACATCCTGTAGATCAGAGCGGTCTCGGGCCTTAACCAAAAGATGATCAATTTGGTTTCTGGTACGTCCATCAGGTGAGGTCCACGTGTATTTGTGGATATCCTTGTGAGGAAACAGTGTTCCTCCAATAAGGAGTCCTTGGAGTGTTGCATACTCTATAAGACGGGAGCCGTTGTCATTTAGCACTCCCATGCCATGCCCTCCCATTACGCCAGGACCGTTTAGTGGGTCGTTGCCTACTTTGGCATTAAAATCGCCCATCACAACGGTACTTCATTAGGAGATAAGATATCTAAAAAATATATTCATATTCTATTGGTTTTGAAAATTTTCAAAAATCTATTCATAAAAACAGGAACTTAATATTCTAACTAAACAGATAATTCATTACTGACATATGATGATAAAATAACTTATCAAGGAAAATATACTACAATATAGTACCGATCAGTATTATCTACCCGCGTATTACCCGTCCGGTATACCGAAAAAACAAAGGTACGAGTAGATAATAACGGATATATGCCAAATTGACATCACTATTTCAAGGAACTAAGACTAGATTTGGCCGTTATAACTAATAACTCATTTTTAAACTCATTTTTTCAAAATAACTAAACTAACAGTTTCTTGTCAATAACATAAATGTTATTTTCGACGACGGCGTTATTCAACTGTTATAACAAGGTTATCGTTATTCCGTTTAGTTATTGTCGACGACGGCGTTATTCAACTGTTATAACAAGGTTATCGTTATTCCGTTTAGTTATTGTTGACGACGGCGTTATTCAACTGTTATAACAAAGTTATCGTTATTCCGTTTTGTCGACGACTATAGTTATTTCGTTTTCGTTTAGTTATATTATAACGTACCTACCACATTGTTACGACTTTGTTATTGTCGTCGTTCAATAACGTTTCAATAACATAGCACGTTATAGACCATTAAAGGTCACGTGGTCTTGTCTATGGATTTGCTTTTGCTTGGGGGGCAAGCAATCAGATTGCGCAAATCATCCTTGTAGGATGTTATGCCATAAGAGAAAAAAAAGAAAGTCAGACAACAAAATAATAACAAAATCGACACTGACAGTTTTTTTGATTATTAGGTATCTATTCTTTAGGCGTCCCCTCTAATATTACACCGTAAACACTGTGAATGTGTTGTGTTGGGATGCCTGATGCCCCTCAATGATTTTTCTGTAACTTCATCCTTTAATGGTCTATTGAACGACGACAGTTTTTTCATATGGTTTAATAACTTCGGATGTTATTAAACGATGGCAGTTATTTTGTTTTTATTTTGAACTATTTAATTGTGTTTATTTGAACTATTTTGAACTAACTATTTGAATTTTTTGTAGGAACACAATCGTTTCGTTTAAACGTAGTCTATTCTATTCTTCTCAAGGCCATCCACTCGTTTGCGAGTGATTTAGGCCAACATGGAACAACGAGTTTTTAACAATGATATACTTATGTATTAAAAAAAATAAACAATAATGAGGTGATTTACAGCAAAATGAACCTTAATATAAAGACGGGGTAGTAAATAATAATGACAATACTTCATTCGATGCATCGCACAGCTGTTGTTTACAAAAATACACAGCTACCTATTATGACTAATTATACCTATTCCAATTCAATAACAAGGTGACTCGAAATGTTAAATATTTTTATTATTCACTTTGAGGAATTTCGTCATACATTTATATACCTCTATTGAGTTCAATGATAGTAAAAATTGGACATTGAGGGGGTATGTAATGCATTCCTCCACGAGATTATCCAGGAATTCTGATCTGTCATATTTGGGGCACTCGAAAAATACATGGTCAAGAGATTCCTCATTGGTACCACATTCGCACTCAGGGGAGGGGAAAACTCCAATCCTTGCTAAGTGGGTGGCAACCAAACAATGTCCGATTCGCATTCTGGAAATGAGGGAAATGTCCAATTTTGATTGTCGCTCAATTTCAAACCACGGACGACATGGAATCTTTTTTTGTATGTTTTTATAGAACATTCCGGTTGCTGATATTTGCCAATAACTGTGCCACTCCGACCTTATGAGATTCATGATGGTGGGTAAGAAATCGTCCGTGGGTTGGGAAAATGCGTTAGGCAAGCACCCGGCTGTGCAGGCCAATTTTGCCAGGCGGTCAACGGCTTCGTTTCCGGATATTCCAATATGAGACGGGATCCAACAGAATACAATATCATATCCCATGCATGAGGCATAGAATGCAAGATGTCGGATTTCAAATACTATACTGTTGCTACACTTTTTCGGATTAGATTTAAGGTTTTGAAGAAGTGAAAGTGAGTCAGTGTATATTACTGAAAATCTTATTTTTAGATGGATGATTTTTAGCAGTGCCTCTTTCATTGCTATGCACTCTGCGGTAAATACTGAAGAGAGGATGGGAATTTTGAAAATCCCTTCCAAATGAAGTGATGGAATATAAAAAGCAGAGCCACAACCTTGGGAACACTTGGATCCGTCAGTGAATATAGCCACGTGATTTGGCCATCTCTCTTCAGTAGTCGACATGAATATTTGGTTATTGCTATTATGGTTTTGAGATGAATATGATTTGAAAATGACTATTGACTCCTCAATCTGAAGAGGAAAAGATAGAGCTTTGAAAGGGGTCGTGAATAGAGGTAATTTTTCTCTGGGGTATATTGGAATATCTGACATAAGTGAATGAAAACAAGAGGCAAGCAACGGTGGAACCTTTCTGTAAGTAGTTTCCTCACCGCAGACCTTATTGGCCAAAGCACTTAAACTCAGAATAAGTGGGTTTTCCACGTATTCGATTCTCTTCATAATGAACTTACATGCCAGGGATTTTCGTCGTAGGAATAATGGCATCTCGCCCACTTCTACCTGCAGAGAGACTATTGGAGACGATCTCATTGCCCCCAATATAAGGCGCAAACACTGTGACTAAATTTTATCTAATTTGTAAGCTTGATATTTTGGTAAAGGATCCAAAAGATAGCTGCCATAGTCCAAATGACTTCGAATCAGAGAGGAGTATAACATCTTCAGCGTGGAGGGGTGTGCGCCCCACCAAACCCGCGAAACCGCACGAAGAATATTCAAGTTTTTTTCACATTTGCTCACAATAAGGTCTATGTGGATGTTCCATGACAACTTTCTTTGTAAATTCATCCCCAAGAATTTGACAGAATCCACACTAGGAATCTGAGTTCTCTCAAACAAAACATCAACGTTGGGAGGATTCCGTTTTTTGGAGAAAACAACTACCTTACTTTTATCCGGAGCGAGATCAAGACTATTGTCAAAAAGCCATGTGCTCAAGCCCTTCATTACCTGACTCAACTGATCAGCTCCGACTTTAATGTCTTTATGATGCACATATATAACTAAGTCATCGGCATATTGCAATAATTTACAATCGTTTGGGAGGAGGCCATGAATGTCATATGAATATATGTTAAATAATAAAGGGCTCAGCACTGAACCCTGGGGCAAGCCTTTGAAAACCGTTCTACGTACCTGACCGTCTGGAGTGTCGATCACAATCTCTCTTTGGGTTAACATGTCGAATATCAAGCTAGTAAGAGAATTTGGGACTCCTATATTACTTAATTTTTGTTTTAAAGTACATATTAATATCGACATTGTCATAGGCGCTGGATATATCTGCAAAGCACGCAACTGTGTTCTTCTGTTCCAATTGAGCAAGCTGAATATCAGTCACCAGGATACTTACGTTGTCGAGACAAGATTTTTCTTTCCTAAATCCGAGTTGATGAGGGGGGAGGAGACACCTATTTTCCACAAACCACTCCAGACGCACCTTCACCATGAGCTCAAGGATTTTGAGTAAACAACATGACAATGCTATGGGTCTATATGAAGATGCTAGAGAAGGGTTCTTGCCATTTTTCAAAATAGGGACGACCAATTGTTTTTTCCATGCCAGAGGAATTATGGATAAATTAAGAGCCAAATTGTAGATGGATAAAATTGTGGATAAAACTGGGGCAGGACAGTGTTTTATCATGGAGTAGTTAATAAAATCCACCGCAGGGGCAGAGTCAGAGATGCAACTTTTTACCGCTGATCAGTGGCGTAGCTAGGGGGGGGGCAGGGGGGGACATATGTCCCCGGGCGCCGCTTTAGGGGGCGCCAAAATGAGTATTAAAACTATTTTTTTTAATATCATTTTGATGTTAACAAATGTATCCCAAATACGTTTGCAAGATTGAATTTTGGAGCTCCACAAATATCTTCATAACAAACCAGTTGGCAAACACGATTTTAGCGCCCCCATTGAACACTAAGGGGCGCCATTCTACTCAAAACCAAATAACACATCCACAATACAGGATTGCTCATGGCGTTTTTTTTAACAAAGGGTTCAAATATTATTCTTCATAACTGAAAGTGGCATCTGGTTTTAACAATTATACAGGTTGGATAATTTCGAGTTTAATATAGGTGAGTGCAAAGAAAATAGTATAATACTTCACATTGGTTGAAAAGAGATAAATTTGTCATTAGATAGAAATGTAGCAAGTAAGATGTTGTTTTAAATAATATTTGAAATCTAGCAAATTTTTCGGTAATTATATTTTATTGTACTTGCAAGAAATAACAACATTGGAAATTTTTTCATTACTCATCACATCATCGCTGTTTTTGGATTATCATGTAAAAATTGTTAATTTTTTTAACAACTTTCGCATACATTTCTGAAATAGTTTTTACTCAACATTTTTAACATTTCATTTAACCCCCTAAAAAGACTATGTCCATTCCAGTCATGTTTTATAAGTATATTTTATTTTTCATCCTAAAAAGACTATGTCCATTCCAATCATGTTTTATAAGTATATTTATCCCGTGGAGCACCCGGTAAAGAATTGGTCTCCCACTCTTCTGCGTAAGTTTTCGAGTGTCCTGTAAAAGGCAGGTGTTCGAAAAAAATAAGACATTTTACATCTTAAATTCAGCGTTGAGGTTTGCCACCCACTTGTGGGATATGCCGTGATGGTATAGTAGTAGTAGTAGTAGATTTTATTTTTCTATAAAAATTGCCATCCACACTTCTCAGCATTATACAACCAGATAAATCTCCATATGATCAGTCATGATTATACAAAAACTTTACAGTCTAATGCCGGAAAAAAATCATCTATCCAGATATACAGGATATCAAAGGATTAGGCTCAAAACATGGGCTCAAAATACCAGCATTGTGCCTGAAATATCTGTGTTCAAAAATTTTCTTGCAATATTACAAGTATTTATTTTAATAGATTTTTGAATTTTAATATATAAATTATTTACCGGTGAATCTAATTTTTGCAATTTATTTATCAAAGTTTCCGGAGCTACCCCTGTAGCTGACAAAACTAATGGTATAATGTAAACGGACCTACATAGAATGCCAATGATTTTTATTTCTCCTGCTAGTTCTGTATTTTTTCTGCGACAGTTTTGAATATTATGCTTATTTGGGACAGCGATGTCTATTAGATACGAAATTTTAATTTGTTTATCATGTAATTCTAAATCAGGTCTATTATGATGTATTTGTCTATATTTTATTTTTGTTTTATCATAATAGATCCTATAATTTTGATTTTCTAAAACCAGTTCCGGGTTGTATTTAAAGTATGGTATTATATTTCACGAGTTTATTTAATTATGTTTAATTGCTAAATTTTGATGTATTATTTTTGCGACATGATTATGTCTATTAATATATTCAGTTTGAGCGAGAGTAAAACAACCCGAAACTATGTGTTGTATTGTTTCCGATTTGGCCAGACATTTCCTACATGAATCGTTAGTTGTATTTTAATTTTTAATAATGTATTTTTTTGTATTTATTACTTGTTCTTGAACAGCCAGTATAAAACCCTCGATTATCCCATACACTTCCCCACAGGTAAACCATCTGTTTGACGCATATTTGTCACTTGTTTGTTATGAATCTTCATTTTTTTTTAATATTAATGTCCATGTTAGAGTTGATTGTTATAATTATTATTGAAAAGTTATATGTGTATGTTGTATTGATTTGAGATCTATCATGTAAAAGGTTTTTGCCGTTTATTGTTTTAATAATAATAAAAAAAAAAACATTAGATTGGTTGAGATCATTGAGGTGTCTGGCATGAAGTTCTTTCCTACTTTAAGATTCTAACAAAATATTTTAATAGTTTATTCGCGTACCTACTGTTTCGACATTTAAATTTAATGATGTATGATTTTTGTCGGCCTGTATTATAATTTTATATAATATAAAATTATTTTGTTTATTTTTGAAAAATGTTTTAAGAGATTCGATCATTATGTAAAGAAGAAATGTTAAAAATTCCTCTTCCTCCTATACTTCTAGGCAGAGTCAACCATTGTTCCGCGGAATTTGGATGGTCATACCTTTTTTTTGTTAATTTTGTTCTCATTAATCTTTATAATTTATTGAAATCGGTTTTTGACCATTTTATAGTGCCAAATGAGTATGTTAATAACGGAATAGCCTACGCGTTTATTGTTTTTTTTCTGTATTTTTGGCTGATAGATCGCATTTAAATATTTTATTTAATCTATCTTTAAAATCATTTGTTAATTTATTTTTGATTTCAGTGTGATATAGATTTTTGGATTGCGGAAAACCTAAGCATTTCATTATTATTAAGATTTTTTATTTGATAATTTGAAGCTATATCCTGACATTCTAAAATTTTACCTTTTCCAATATGTAAAGTTTAACATGTATCTAGCTTAATTGTTTACAATCGTATAGAAAATTATGTAATGTTGTGGAATACTCTAGAAATTATTTTTAGAGAAATTTCTCGAAGTGGAGAATTTTGGAGAATTATGGTGTATTTTGAGGCAAAATGTTTTTTATTGTTCATTTTTACTATAAGGATATGGTAATGTGTAAAAAGAATATACTTAAAAGACTAGTTTTTAAAAGAATATAGCAAAGGAAAATTGATGAATTTTAAGTAGAGTTCATTGATCACTTATTAGTTACTAGTTTTTGTAACCCGGCATCGCTCGGGTTAAAATAAACAGATAACCGACAAACACATGAATTATTGAAAAAAATACTGTAAACATTAACGTAAATAAAAGTAGTAAAAAACCTCTTCCCAAGGAAAAAACTTGAAGTTTGAAACGCCACATGCCCATTTAAAAAAATGGTAGGTACCTTCATGGATAAAGTATTAAAAACCTCTGATTTGGGCCCAAATCAGCCCGATGAAGTTTTAGACCGATCAGGTTTTCAAGTATTTGGCGAAAGGTTATAATATTTTTGTGAAAATTATGGAGAGAAATTTCTCTTCTGTCAGAGGAGAAATTCTCGGAGATATTTCTCGTTCTCGAGAAATATGAACCATAAATGAACCATATAAATCGTAAAATTTCAAAATTTTCTTGAGGGCTCTGAGAAGGGGCGCCGACTATGTGCCATGTCCCCGGGCGCAGATGACCCTAGCTACGCCACTGCCGCTGATAGAAGTTCATTGAATGTAAATTTTTCTGCCAACCAACTTGCCGTTGGATCCTCTGTATTTAATGAAAGAGGCTCTATTTGGTTAGCAACAAAAGGTGGGGCAAGTCGATCCAGGAAATCTTCTATGCATTCTCCTATTTGGGAAGATTTATTTGGTTGAGAGAATGAGCCCCTAAATCGACGAATCATGCTCCAAACCTCCGAGGTAGCAGTTTCTGGTGACAATGAGGAACAAAAATTTCGCCATCCCTGTCTCTTCTTACGTTGCAAGATTCGCTTTGCCAAAGCTTGCAATCTCTTAACCTCCAAGTAATTTCCAAGCGACATATCCCTTCTATACTTTCGCATTGCGTTTTTTCGATATTGCACTGCGGCACTACACTCTGGGTCCCACCATGGGGGAGACTCTTTTAGATTGAGAGATAATGATGCACGCGGGATTGACGAATTAGCCGCAGATATTATATGTTCGGTTAAGGTTGATGTCATAGTATCAATATCCGAAGGAACTTGTTCACGCAGAAAAGATGTCTCAAGAGAAGTTCTAAAGCTCTCCCAATCAGCCCGCCCAGTGTTAAAACAATTTCGACGATTTTTTTTGATATTAATATTAAACTTAACGTTTACTGCTACTTTAATTGGGAAATGATCACTGGAGTAAGGATCTTCCAGAACATGCCATACTATAGATGGCGCTAGGTCAGCAGTGCAAATGGTGAGATCCACGGCACTAGAATTTTGTGTGGGAGGAGAAAAGCGAGTAGGGGATCCGTCGTTGAGGATGCAAAGCGTATTACTATCTATAAAATCAAGAATAGCTTTCCCACACGAATCTGTGGAGTGGCAACCCCATGAAGTGGAATGTGCATTAAAGTCTCCCAAGAGTATAAAAGATTTTGAGATTTTGTGTAGCAAATGATTGAAATATGTAAGGTCAAATGGAGTCTTAGGGGGTAGATAAACAGAGACAAAAGATGTTCCAGAAATATCCACAGCAACAATTTGGAAATCTGCACGTTTGGGCAATGGGATTCGGATATAGGGGATATCAGACTTTATAAACAAAGCTGCACCCTGTCATGGAAGCTCTCCAATTGTAATATGGCGCGTCCAATTGTAAACTAGCGAACTCCCACACAATAATGAAATGGAAGCTCTCCCAAAATTAAATGGATTACATGGAAGCAATTACATGTTATGCAAAAGAAATAATTGATATGTTAAGATGTCTAGGGTTGATTCTCATTAATTATTAGTAACAATTACCTTTTTTAAAGAATACACAAATACTTACATTGAGTAGAATTGGTCCATCTTATTGTCCTTTCTGCGACCAATATACCGGAGTAGGTATATATTATTTCTTATACATTTATAGATGTTATGATATTTTCTCATTGAATTCATCAAAGTAAACACGGGACTCGAACCCATGTAAATGTAATGTAATAAACAATTAGCAATTGCATGGTAATATGAAGGTAGTATATTGTCTTGAAATATTATTCCAATGAATAATCATATTTTATACAAACAGTTCTTCCAGTTTTGCTCACTATGTATTATTTAAATATTCAATTACATAGGCAAGTATATAAATTCAAATATATAAATTTTTATATATAGGCTCGTGAATAATGTTTTGTCTAGGGGGTAAATAGATATTTGGTTTCAAAATTCTGTGGTAGTTTTTACAATTTATTTTCTGTATGGTCACATAAGTTACATTAATTGGCAAAGTGTACATTTATCAACTGGGAAGAATAAATACTGAAATGTAATCTCACAATCATCCATCGTCACGCACTCATATATAGTAAAATCAAGGTTAAAGTTTAACAAATACAAATAGCGATTATTGGTACACATTAACAATTATGAATAGCATAAATAACTTACATACATTTGTAGTAATTCGTAGTATTGATGATGCCGATTTCTGTTATGGTGTGGGTGTTAGAATACGTACGTGGTTGATGTAACATTTATCTATGATAAATGTTGATCCTTATGGGATGTTCAAAGAAAGTATTAAGACACGATGTGTAGGTGGGCAGATCCACGAAGCTGTTGCACATATTGTACCACTCAGCGGGGGTGGAAACCATAAGATATCGCCATCAAAGAGAAGCTTGTTCCTACATCCATCACAGAGAAACCGGCGATAAGTTGTTGCTTGCAAGATATCACAGAATTCAACGGATACTACTTTATTTAACTTTGTAGTATTGGTGGAAATATTAAAAATATTCCATTCCTTAATAATTTACATCATGGCGTCAATGATTTTGGCGCGAACTCGATATGGGACGTGTTTCATGAATTTAACACTACACGTTAAAGATAGTTTATGCATTAATTCACTATTTGTAAGTTCCACTTTTAACCAAACTATTGATTGAATTTAATTGTATTTAATGGTAATCTGGTGTTACCCGCGAAACTGCATAACGCCGGGAACAATACTGATATTGCTCCTACATGATGAGAGATTCTATTACGACCAGGGCAAGAAGGCAAAAGCAAGGCAGGTGGCGTGCAAGGGGTATTTATAACCTTTCTTGACAAAAATGCATAGTTTGTTTCGCTTCTATGAGTTGGTTCGTCATTGGTGGATTTCAATAGTTCATACTACCATCCGCCAATCAAAACAGGTGTCGCTTACGACTTATTGATAATTGACAAATTATCACGCATAAAAGAAATGATTTCATATTGCATCAGCAAGAAAGATTATTATTATTATTTGGAATGACGTTACTGACCAAAACACGTATTCATAGTACGAATTTCTATTTCAATTTGCTCACCGTTACAATGTTACATTCGAATGTTACAACCCCCTTTTCCGTCCAAACGATCATCACGAACAGACATGTATCCGGGCAGATTAAAAAGGGATTCTGGATGTAACCACGTTTCAGAAATGGCTGCGACGGAAATGTCAATTTTTTTTATGAGTGATATTGCTTCGCTTCTGTTTGAAACGATACTTCGGCTGTTCCATTGGATAATATTGAGCTTTGAAAAACTAGCTTTTGTCTTGTTGGTCACCATTATGATTTTTATGAAAAGAAGTGAGTATTGAAGGAAGTGAGGCAGCGATGGACGGTAAAGAATTGGGTTGTGACTAGGGAATCCAATCCCGCATCAAAATCGCGATCCCGCAAGCCTGCGGGATTGAGGTCGTCAGTCCCGCGGATCCCGCGGGATTTGCGGGATTGAGATTTTTTAATAAAAAAATTGTTTCAAGTAGGTACTTAGTAATTTAAAAATTATATTAATTAAAGACGAGTAAATTTTAATATTTTTTTTATTATTACTATGCAGATTTATTACTTATTTTACTAATTAACAAGTGGAAATAATGATGTTTTAGAGGTATCTATAAATAATCAGCTTCTTATAAGGAACGATATAATACATTATTTAACAATGCTCCTTATAGATCTATAATTTGTATTGACAATTGAACATATTTATTAGTTTAGAGGCATAAAAAATAGTGTTTTTTTCTGATAATACTTTCTAAGAAAAAATAAAGTATGTAACGTTTCATCTTTTAGATTTGATCTTATCTTGTTGCATAAATAGCTGGCGGCAGAAAAAGCACGCTCAGCTTCCACACTTGTTGGTGGAATTGACTTTATATTACTCGGCTACCCATTCTGTACGGAGACTGTGCTCTAATTCATCTTCTAGTATAGGCGAAGGCTCATCATTTAATAGATTCGATAAAGGCGTGTCTTCTTCATCGCCATTGTCATCAACTTGTTGGTTATGAGTTTCAGGTTGTACCTGCGAGTCTGACAGCAGCCTCTTGATTAAACACTTCAGAGGCCTGAGTTAACAACACACTTTCGTCTCACGTTCCCGCTCCGTTAGCGTTCGGGTGCAGACGATGTTGCAAGCAAGTGTCAATTTCGTTGCTAAGATACACAATAGTTACGAAAATTAACACTTTGGCGCACCATCGTCTGCACCCGAACGCTAGCGGAGCGGGAACGTGAGACGAAAGTGTGTTGTTGACTCAGGCCTCAGTTCAAGTGTAACTCTGCTTGGATAAAAGAATGGATCGTCCACCACATTTGTAGATCCTGAATCTTTTTCTAGATATTTGTTAGGACCTTCTAAGCACAGCGACACGACAGTCATTGATGTGCGGCGTTATTTTATAGACAGGCAAAGTAGTTAACTAACTTATTTTAGCGAGATAGCGACACTACAAGTTCCTGGCTTAACCTGGTATTTTGTCGATCCAGTTTGCTTATCATGAAACGTAATGTAGTTTTTGCAGTAATTAATGTTGCGTCCTCGCGGCATAAGACATTTACAGCAAGCTTCACTGACTCTAAAGCTCGTTCAATATTACTCAATGTTATAAATTCTTCTTCAGTGAATGAAAATGAAGATGATGTCAGTTTAAGATCAATAACTGCTTTAAATATGCACAGTTTGACTTGGTTGAACCTCGATAACATTGATGCGAGACTGCTCCCACGCGTTCGGCTATCTAGGATCAGCTGTAATTTGCAGAATTTCTTCTTTGATATACATATGTTTAAAGAAGATCATTTGTTACTGGAGATTTCGAACTAAAAAGCTTAACAATTTTCCTGACTTTTTGAATCAGTCCTCTTAAATAACAAATGGAATAAGTTATAATGATTTTCATTTAAAAATCTATTGGTCTAACAATACTTATCTACCTGTATTGTGGTAGCAACTCTCCTTCTTGAATGTCTTCCTCTACCGAAAAATCACCTTGCTCGTCATCATCATCTTCATTTTCATTATCACTCCCACCATCCGGTCTTTTTTCGAGTACTTCAACTTGACTGTATTTCTTCTTCTTGTCTCTGATTGCATAGAACTTCAAGAACAGCGAGTTGGAACCCATGTGCAAAGCATTACTGGTGGTACGCTGATAATAATCTCCCAACTTTCTTCATGACTGCTGCAGCGTCGGTTGTTGCTGCGATCACATCTAGATTTTGGAAACTCAAATCATTTTCCATACAAATTCTATAGAAAAGTCACGAGTTCCAAAGGCAAAGTAGTTAACTAACTTATCATTGAGGCTGTGCTGGGTTTAATAAATAATCAGAACGTCGTCTGAGCCCGTTCTTAAACAATTTTTTCAGTCCCGCAAGAGTGCGGGATCCCGCATGAGTAATCCCGCATTTCTGATCCCGCAAAAAAGGTGCGGGATCCCGCATTTACGGGATCCCGCTTTTGCGGGATTGGATTCCCTAGTTGTGACATTAGTTGAAAGAATAGTTGCATAAAACAATTCAAAATAGTTTGGAGGTCAGAAGTTGAGGGTTTTGGATTGTCTGGGGTGGAATTGCCACTTAAGGCACATCCGTCTACAGGATTCGAAACTTGGCCATTTTTGTAGAATAGGAGGTTTTCGTGTTCAGTGTTAATTGGTTTGTTGTGAATGGGTTGGTGGTGATT